>PVLD010001366.1:0-206172 GCA_004027595.1 Dinomys branickii
AGGATCAACTGTCTGACTAAATTTGCATGTCTGTATATGGGTCCATACATCTACAATTCGAAGATATCAATGGATAAAGCAACAACAACTGTTGAGACCATATCACCTTGTCTATAGATTAGTTGTGATTGTACTATTTTCTATGATAATGGGTGTCTGTTTGTCAATAGGTTTTTGTACTTTTATGTTTCTAAAATAAGAAAAAAAAAAAGAAAATTAAGGAAGGAAAGAATTATTTAGCTCACAATCTGTGGATGTTTCAGACCATAATCAACTGGCTCCAAAGGCAAGGTGGCATGGCACAGGGGCATAACTTCAAGCTGGCAGAAGATAGCAAAAGCAGAAAGAACAAAAATTCTGGATAGGGGGAAACCAAGTCTCTTCTTGTCTCATATTGTGAGCAGACTACTGCCCTAGGACAATTGTAGCAGACACCCCTTCTCCATGCCTTTCTCTTGCATGGATGAGGATGTTTACAAAGTGAGGACGTTGGTCCTCTTCTGAGTCACTGAATTAAACTTCTAAACTCAGGTTGACAGAGCGTACCAATCATTACATTTATTTTGTAAAATAAATACTCAGATTTTTCTCTTACACATTTGTGTAATGAAATGAAAGGGAGGGAAATACATGTACATTGTTTTCTCATTAATCTTGTTTAAATTGAATAAAAACAATAAAAAACATGAGAAATTATACAGAATGTCTCATTAATCTTATATGTGTATTTTATATGAATGTCTTACATACACTATATAGCATTATTTAATATACATAAAATGCAACACTTATGAAACATATATATCCCTTTATATTCATGCACAACTTTTCCTTTGGTTAAATATTGTTTAGGTCACTGCTTATTTTATAGTGCTCTTATATCATTACACCTTCATAATTATTTTTTAATCTATATGTCAATGTTCTGTGAAAGTTTTAGTTATCTTATTTACATTTGACCATTATAGTAGGAAGTGCATCTCAGGCCCAAGCTTGTTACTTCCTAATAATATAGAAAGGCATTTGGACCTTGAATAAAAAATTCTAGGTAACAAAGTTTAATTGATGAGGACTCCAACTGTTAGCACGGACCCATGTATCATTTCTAACTAAAAATGAAATTCAGCTGATTTTTTAAAATTAATATAACTGGAAAAAACAATATAATTCTTAATTTGTAGTTATACAACAGATGTTTTGAAGAGAAGCCAATGGAGAGCTGACTGTCCATACTTGTTTTTATAACCTACTTTTCCCAGAATGATTAGCATTGCTTTCATATTATACAAACTATTTCCACAGGACTGGCTCACTGCTACTTACTTTCATCTAATACAGAAAGTGGAAAAGACAATGTCCAAGAACAAGTTTTATGGGGTATTTTCCACTGTCTTTACTCCCCTCCGATTAGCCTACTGCCTTCTGTCCCAGGGTTTCTGATAATTCAACACCCTTTTATACAAACTCAAGAAGCACAGTCTTCATAACTATTTCCAATAGTGGTTTTTAGACCTTAAGTTTATGCTTAGTTATCAGTTCTATATATTTTATGGAATAAGCTGTGGTGAGAAAAGCCATCAATTCATATCAATTTACCATCTCTCAGCAGGTTAAAATAACATCCTAAATTTAATGTCTGGATGTGGTCTTTATTTGCATCCTTTATAAAACAATATTTTGTTTGCATACAAGAGATATTTTATATAGGTGTATAAAAATATATATACTTTTCAAGTGGTAGAGTGTATTTTCAATATTTTCAACTGTAACTTAATTCAGAAAATCAACATGGTTGAAGGTAGCAATAATTTAGTTTCTCATTTATATGTATAGAAATATATATATATGTATATATAAAATCCATGTAAGTTGAAATTACTTTTGAATACAAGTTAACATCAATGACTTTATTCACTGATAAAAATTATGAAAATTTAATTTATTAAAAATGTATTTGAGTTGATATGATAAAACATTCCCTAGGACATTAGAAGATACTGTTATATACACATGATCATACATGAAGGACACACCTTGCATCATATACTTTCCCAATCAATTTGAATTTTTGCAAAGGGAACTTGTTAAACTGCTTGACATGGCTTTGAACTCACAATTTTCCTGTCTCCTTCTCCTGAGTACCTAGGACCGTTGGGACACACCTCACCTGGTGTGTTACGTAATTTTCTCAATGCTGAGACAAAATATCCCACATTCAGGGTTAAAGATGAAAGGGCTGTTGTAGCTCACTGTTCGTGGAGGTGCCCTGCAGCAGGGTGGAGGCACATCACAGGGCGGGAAGAAGGCAGCAAGCGGCAAAGAGCAAGAAACATAAGAGCAGCTTGCTTGCTTTTCTTTCCTTCCTCCCTCCCTCCCTCCCTCCCTCCCTCCCTTCTTTCCTTTCCTTCCTTCCTTCCTTCCTTCCTTCCTTCCTTCCTTCCTTCCTTCCTTCCTTCCTTCCTCCTTCCTTCCTTCCTTCCTTCCTTCCTTCCTTCCTTCCTTCCTTTGTAGCCCAGGCTTGCTTCAAACTCATAATGATCCTCCTGTCTCCCCTTTTCAAGTGCTGGGATTACAGGCATGCACCACCATGCCCAGCTAGGCAAGCAGGTCTCTTTTCTATCTCTTATATTTTTATCCAGGCTACCTGCTCTTAGCCTGTGTACCACCCACACGCATTAACCCTAGGATCACACCGTGCTTCAATCCCAGCACCACATCCTTGATCCCAGCCTTACATACTTCTATATCCAGCCACATCTGAGAAGACACACCTATGACCACGTTAGGCTTTGGGGGAACATCTGGATATGAGCTACATCTGACTTGAAAATTAATTTTAATATTATTAAAATTTATGTACAATTCAATTCTTTTGCTTTGTATTTTTCCATATGTTATATTAAGGCCAATATTTTTTTTTACTATTACATTAAAACTTTGTACATCTTGATGGAGAGGGTCATGGTTATACAATACATGTGTATAATATGCATTTTTGAAGTCAAGGTAATGAAAAACCTCCATTTCTTAAGTTGTTAGTCAGTTTTATAAGTCAGGAATTTAATTCTCTTTTAAAACTTTTGAAATATATAATAGTTCCAAACTTTGATTTTATCTCAGTAGACAATAGTCATCTATGGATCTATCTAACTATCTAGTTAGCTGTCTACCTATCCATCGATCACATTAGATAGATAGTATTTGATTGGAATACTAGGAATGAAACCTAGACCTCACCTATGGTAAGAAAACACTCCACCAGAGAGCTCCATTCACACCTCCTTAAAAATGACTATTTTTGTTTTGAAACATTGTTTTCTTGGTCATCTAATCTATCCTAAAACTTGATACTTTTGCTTCCCCCTTCATATAGATGGTATTACATGCATAAAATACAATGCCCGGCTTACCACAGTCACAGATTGAAGCCACAGAGATGGTGAAAAATAAGAAGAACAAACCTTCATAGTTATAGTTGGCTTGGTTACTTTTCTCTCATTGCTGAGACAAAATACCTGACACCTAAAATTAAGGAAGAAAAGATTTACTTAGTGTCTTGGTTACTTTTTCTCTCGTTGCTGAGACAAAATACCCAACACCCAAAATGAAGGAAGGAAAGGTTTATTTAGCTTACAGTTTGTGGAGGTTTCAGTCCATACTTGGCTGGCTCAGAGGCAGTGTCACACGGCAGAGGGCAAACATTCATGACAGCAGAGCACAGCAAAGCAACCAGCTAAAAAGGGAGGAATGGCTACAAGCAGCCTCCTTTTCTGCCCTGCGTTGTAAACAGTCTACCACCACCCAGGGGTCGTGAACCTCTCACACAATCTCTATGCCCTCCTCTTCCACAGGCTCAGGATGTTTACAAAGCAAGCACCCCAGCTTCCTCCTGAGTCACTCAGCTAAACCTCTAGATTCCCCAGGTTGACACAATGTATCAACCATAACACTTGGCTAACAGTTTGTAGAGGTTTCAGTCCATACTCAGCTGGCTCCAAGGCAGAGTGGCACATGGCAAAGGGCAACAATTCATGGTGGAAGCAAACAGCAAAATCAACAACAGCAAAAGGGAGGAGCAGCAGAGAACAAGCCTCTTACCCTCCCTTATATGCAAACTATGTATTCTGGGGGTGGGGTAGCATTTACACTGATACCTCAGCATTAGATCATGAGTCAATCGCCTCTGGCCCCCCAAAGACTCATGTACAACTCTATGTTAAAGTCATTTTACTCCATCTCTAATAGTTTCCAAAGTCCTAACAATTTCAGCATTGCTGAAAAGTCCAAGTCCCAGGTCTCCTCTGAGATCTAAGGCAAACTCTTACTGTGAATCCCTGCACAAATGAAAAGTTAAACACTTTTGATATTCAATGGCACAAAATAATAATTGCTATTTCAAAAGGTACACAGTGGGATACCAAGGAATGGGAGCAAAGTAAGTCTAACATCTAGCAGAGCAACAGTAAGTCCTGTAGATACAAGAGGAACATCAACATCCAAGTCAATCTGAAGCAAATCATGAGCTCCATGTGGCTCCACCTCTGTGGCACTTCTGGTGGTCATAGCTCTCATGACTTCTCTCTTAGGCCTGCTCTGAGTCCTGCTTGCAGCTTTCCTTAGACAATCCAGGTCCTTGTCTTCTTCAGACTTCTGTGGTCTCCACTGTACTTTCAACCTGCATGCTCACAGCTTCATGCACTCTTCCCTGAGGGCCACACTGTCTGGCCTCCCCAGCCTTCCTTTGAAATCTAGGTGGAAGCCTCTTTAACCTCAGAATTCTTGCATTCTGTATGCGCCCAAAACCAGTGCCATGTGAATGATGCCAAGGTGTGCTGCCAGCTGGAGCAGTAGCCAAGCTTTCTTTTCGTTTGACTGTAGGGATCCAGTGTTAGATTTCTGAGAACTCTGAAATTTATTCTGGGGAAGAAATTCTCTGTGCTGCTGCCATTCTGCAACCTGGTGTGGCCACTGCCGCCATTCTGGAACATGGTGTTCAGCAGATTTCTCCTCACAGAAGTCTGTCATTTTTGCAGATTTGAAGTTTCAAAGGTTGGACACTTGCTGCTTCTTGTGATGCCTTCAGGCCATCTTTCCTAATCTACTGTTCCTGCTCAGCATGGAGATCTCCTCATCTTTACATTTGTAGTCCACAACTTTACTGGAGCTTCCTTTCGTGTCAGACTCACAGTGCTTTAAATCATCCTGCTGGAGTCTTTGCTCTTGATGCTCAGCATAGATTTAGCTAAAATCTCCCAACCATAGCCATACCCTAGCCACAACATTCGGCTGCCTTGAAATTTCTGCTGCCACCTGAATTCATCTGCCACCCTTAATCTCAGGTTCAGGCAAAGTCTCTGGACATGAGCAAAATGCAGACAAACTTTTTGCCAAGTCATAAAATGTGTCATCTGGAGTCTAACAACCAATGTATTCCTTCTTCCTAGCAGAATCCTCCCAAGTCTGGTCTTTACCAGCAGGATTTCCATCAGTCTTTGTCTTCTGAGCTCTAACCAGAATCTCCTATACACAGCAGCCTAAGGTGTTTCAGCTCGACTCTTTCAGGTAGCATCTCTGAACCTTTCTAAACTTCTCATAAGCCATTACCAAAGGGTTTTTAAACACATAGTCAGATATAGTCACGCAATGACCCCACTCTTGGTACCAAATTCTTCCTTGGTTACTTTTATCTAGTTGCTGAGACAAAATACCTGATACCCAAAATTAACAAAGGAAAGATTTATTCAGCTCATGGTTTGCAGAGGTTTCAGTCCATGCTCAGCTGGCTCTTAAGGAGAGTGGCACATGGCAGAGGGCCACAGCTGTTGGTGGCAGAAGATAGCAAAAGCAGCAAGAGCAAAATGGAGGAACAGCAGCAGAGAGCAAGGTCATTTCCTCCCACATATTGAATGCAATCTACACACCCAAGGAAAGGTGTAGCACTCACCCATAATCCCAACATTGAACCACGAGTCAATCATAAACTCTAGAAGCCCACCCCATTACTGCCTGAGGCTTTGGGGAGACATCTAGACACAAACCATAACAATAATTTATAACTTGTATGTAGTTATAAATTTTACTCCATTTGATTTAATTTAAGCATTTTATTTTATGTATTTTATTTGCTATGTGCCTAGATTCATATGATAACACAAATTTTAATCAAGCACTACATTTTATCAATGCACTCCACATCCAAATCATTTCTGTTGACCATGGGGTAGTCTGTATATATTGTACATTTGTCCATAATTTGAAAAGGTACAATAACACAGATTTCACATAATATTTGATGCTTTTCATTTAAGACAATAAAATTTGTGAATTTTACTCATAAAAATTTGATTTTTTATAAATTTTGGCAAAAATACTATGAAAATTTGATTAGTTTTAAAATTTGGCCTTGTTCACTGCCTTTCCTATGATAACTGGAGAAATATAAACAATCCAATAATATACCATCAAATAATTTATGTTACAAGTATAAAATGAAAAGTTTTAATGCCTAAATAATGTAATCGTATATTAGATAAAGTCCTGTTTGTGTAAAATTTGTGGTCACGCAAAGAATGAGTCACTATCTACTGGGTGTGGTGGCACATAATTTTAATCCCACAACTTTGAAGGCTGGGGAAGAAAGATCCCTGTGAGCTGGAGGCCAGCCTGAAGTACACAAAGTGACCCTGTCTAACAAAACAAACAAAATAACTGAAAAATTGCAATGAATGAGTCACTTATATAGCTGTAGATTGAACATGAACTATCTATTAGCAATCTTTTCATCTATGTGTGAAAGAAGTCTAAAGTGAAGCAATATTAAATGTTTCAGATAACTTTTGAATATTAGCATATAATACAACATATGCTTCATATAATGTAATAAATTCATTTATGCTTTCTATTGCTTGATGCCATTTCAATTAAAAATGACTGAATTTTTAAAATAGACAACAGAAGTTCTATTGTTATGCATCTCAAGTGACAGACTGAAGATGAAGTTATTCCAACACTTTTCTAAAAAATTTTTTGAGCCAGTGTCTCTCCATGTTGTTCAAGCTGGACTTGAACTCACTGTGTAGCACAGGCTCACCTAGAACTTGTGTCAGTTCTCCTGCTTCAGCCTCATGAGTTTCATCCCACAAAAGTTAATAGTTCAATATCAGTTTGTTATTACTATTAGCAGTAGCATTAATAATTTGCATTCAGAATTCGTTAATTTCTTCAGTCTCTAACTCTCAGATCCTCTTTGAATGTCTGTGTGGTCCGTGGCTTGGGATAAAATACCATCATAGCTTTGCACCTCTGTTCCTATCCTTCAGAACCTTCTCATTAACAGCTCCGCCTGTTTTGTATTCATGTCTGTGTAAGGTGACTAACTATTGCATTTCACTTATTACTAATGAGGTACTGAGTATGGGAATTTAAGGTTTACATTGAGAAAAATCACGCACACACACACACACACACACACACACACACACACACACACCCTGCAGTGATTTTCTCATTCCATTGTTCTATTTTGCTAAGCAGCACTAAATACAATGGACTTTCCTACTCCTGCCTTTCTCCATATACAATATGTTGTTTGTTTAGGGATTATATGTGATGTAACTTATTATCTTTCATATATAGAAGTGATATAGATGATGTCTGAAATCTGTGTGATGTAGTCTGTGTCTCGATGACCCCTCAAAGCCTCATGCTGTCATTAGCATTTCTCAGAGTTGGCTGAATCTACAGCATGTGACTGATTCATGCTTGTATTAAGTGTGCAGAGATTAAGGGTGGGTGACGCAATATCAGTGTACTTATTGGATTGGCACCATTTAATCCCAGGAGAATAAAGCATATAAGGGACAGAAAGAGGCTTGTCTGGCCTTCCCTTGTCACTTTTGCTGTCTTTGCTGCCCCAAATGGTTGCCCTTCTGCCACGCACCACCCTGCCTTGGAGGCAGCTGATTATGGAATGAAATCTCTGCAATCTGTGAGCTAAATATACCTTTTCCACACTAACTTTAGGAGTCTAGTGTTTTGTCCCAGCAACAAGAGAAAAGGAACTAAGCACACACCATGTAACCAATAAATGTCTTTTTCATTTTGTTTTATTAGTACATGCTTAGAAGGAATTTTGTGGCTCAGATAGAATCTCAAGTTTTCATGCATGCCCTCCTTTCACAAGGGTTTTGTTCTGAACAGATTGAAGGAACTGACTGAATCTTATCAGGCTACACATGGTAACCCTTTCCCCATGTACGCAACTCTTCCTACCAGCCATTGTGTATCATTCTTAATTTCCATTTAGGAATCATAAATTACAAGTGACATTCATTTCTAGAGCAGGCAAATTACACTAGCTCATTGCTTTCCATATTCAACTGGAGAGCCGTACATCTTGCATTTTGATGGCTGCATGCTGAATGGCCATCAGGTAATAATAATAATGTAAAATGTATAGGAGTACATTTTCAATGATTCATAGAGTGAAATATGGGTAAAATTCTTTATACCGATAACAGCACTTATACCTAAAGTAATAGCTCCTTCAGATATAGAAAATGAACCTTTTCAGTGTTTAATTCTAAATCATTAGATGGCAGGTTCTCAATCTTGAATGAATGCATAGTATGCAGAGAGAAATCATTTATTTTGATGAGGTTATGTTCTGCAAATTGCAGAGCCGAAGAATATTTTAAACACCCTAACACTGGGGCTAGAGTTATCACTTCTGATTTATGTCTATGTGTATATGTACCTGTGTGACTCTTGCTTTAATAACAAGTATGTTATTGATGACTGTATATTTGGTGATAAGACTTGGGTTTCAATTTCCTGAAGCCTGTCTTACAATAAGAAATAAAGGGAGGGATGCAGAAGAAATCATGCTTTGAAACACTATTATGATCACATACGTATTCTACTATCAGCACATAAACATGTATTATATAACTTTTCCAGACAAGGCTTCCCTGCAGAGCTTTAGGAGACCTCCTATGCAAGTATATAATAAATGGGAGGGAAATTTCAAACAAATAGCTTATTTTTATTTCCAATTCAGTCATCCATTATGTTAGTCCATTATGTTTTGACTCCCACAGAGCTACACACCGCAGGAACAGTGAGTTGAGCAGTGCTGACTCCCATTCTGATCACACCAGAAGCTGGGACAGGGTAATTAGAATAGAACAAAGTAGCCAATGGCTGGATATGCAGAGTTGAGAAAAGTGAGGAAGTCATTTACAGAATTGGACAGTATCACAAAAGCGAGATTATCCTGGCTCAATCCCTTATCCATCGCTCATGGGGTTCTCCTTGGAATACTGTGGGCGTCACCTGTTAAAACGCACTTTTCTCTCATACAGGTTAGCAAATAACATCTATTAGGGACTATTAGGATTTGCTATGGTTTCACTAAAGAAAAACCCCACAGAGCTTTAAATAGAAAACTGCACCTGTACTTATCTAATTCCATCTCCATATAAACTACGCTCTAGTAATTGAAAAATCGAACAACAAATGTAAGGGTGAAGGTTATTCAGGTCCAATATTTTGGAAGGAATATTAATAGAAGCTGTCATTCACATTGCTGATAGGAGCAGAGACAACTACTGCAGACAATGGCCACCGTTCTGTGCCCTTCTGTACTAAGTAATAAGCAATGACTTGAGGACAACTTCAAGGATGAATGTCTGATATAAAATGTAAACCTTTGTATATGCAATGATACTAATAATTCATTAAAAATAAATGTCAAGTCTGGGACCTGCATTCGAGAAGCAAAGTAAATGAAGTATAAGGAAAACCATGTAGAAATGAGCAGAGATGAGGGAAGGCTTCAAGTTTGGATGGTCACCCTTCAATATAGCAGCCTTGCTGGCATCATTTCATACCAAACATTACTTAATTTTCAATACAGTGCTGGGAAATAGGCATCACTATGCATATTAGAATGATCAAGTGAGGGAGTTGTGTTCAGTTGTGAATTTCCTTGAAGTGAACAATTCCTAATGCCTTTGAAAATATACTTTACTATCAAAATGTCTGTCATAAATTACAAATTTTGCCTTTGTCAGAAAATTCTGGTTCATTTGAGTGCATTCTTTTTGAAATAATTTATCTATCATCACACAACAAAAATTTTACTTCCACCCAAATCAGCAGTGCTATAATATATATTGCCAAAAATTTATGTTTGGTCTCACTATAGATTTTAATATTAAGCAATATTTAAATCAAAACACAGTTAATATTTGGACAATCATAAGACATATTTTTATTATATTAATATGCAGTTGAAGTTTAGACCTCATTTTCTTAGATTTTCTGAATGCTTTTCTAGGCCTGACTTTTAATTTTCAGAATATAATGAGTCTTTTCCCAAGATTTTCTTTCTGAAATTAATAACTTCTTTACTACGGAAAGTAAACACAGAGATCAAGTATGGCATGTGCAGATAGCCCTTATGATAAAGCTCACCTAAAAATTGCTTTCTAAAGACTGAAAGCAGAATGATCTAGGGCAAAAGATTTTTAGTTCTCAGTTTACCCATCAAGTGCAGAACGGTTCACTGTACCTTAGGGTACAACTGGTTGATGACCATCAGTCCTGGTTTTGCCTCTCAATGCAAATTGAACACATAAAATTTGGTGAGTATAAATTAAATTAATGTTAGGAAAAACACATAGGCCTACTTTATACTGTAAGATGCAAATATAAAGTTGGCAGTGATTACTAGAGTCTGCTCTAGGGTCTTTTTACCATGGCTTGATTTATTTCATTTACTTTCTCTAGTATCAAATGTGTAGCCACCCTTCAGGGTGGCATCACACACTTGCCATAGCCCTACCTAAAATACACACGGTAAAAATGAAATCTTGTCTGCAAGTTGGCTGCACTCTCGAATCTTATACTTGGAAAGGAGACAATGAAAATTGTTTCCTAAAGAGCAGGTACACATAATAAACCAGTCCAATGTAAGAATATCTATAGTAATAACATATCACCTTAGTCAGTACTTAACTACTTTAAATCCCTAAACATAAAACTATAACTACCCAGCCTACTAATCAATACAAAGCATGTTTTGCAAATTAATGTTGACATTATTTGTGATTCATCTTATCTCCATGTTCCTAAATATTGGGTTCTAAATCCATTCCCATGTCTTACATTTTACCAAAACAAAACTTGCATATGGGAAATGATATTCCTTTTCCCAAGACTTCATGTATACAATTCTTTGTAATGGACATACAGTTAAACTTAACTTTTACTTCTGTTTTACTGTCTAATTACATATGGAAGGAAAAATTAAGCACAGCGACAACTGTACCATAGAATGTGAACTGCACGTATTGCAAATTCGGGTGCGGTGTGTACTTTATTCCCAGCAGGTGCATCTGCTATGTTATTCTCTTGTCACAGACATAAATCAACAGAGAATGTCTTTCCTGGGGAAGTATTTTCTGCTGCTTTTTCCTCTCTGTAAACAAAGCATGGCTTTCCTCTACAAACAAACTTTCACTACATTCGTTTTCAGAGCAAAGTTCAAATGACTATATTGATCTTGTGAGTTTGCTTTGATTCTAGAGACTGGCCCCAAACTTAAGTAGACAACAACAACAACAAAAATCAACTCAGGCAAACGAAGAAGAATTTATTTTATGAAAATTTTCTGAACATCAATTGCGATGGGAACCTTTTTGTATTGTGAACTTTATACTTGGAAAACTTTCACAACACTTGCACATTCTTTTCACCTGAAAACCTAGGGAAGTATGGCTCCCAGCCAGAAACCTTAGCTAATTCTACCTTTAGTGTAGTAGATTGACTCTGGCTTTTTCCTATTGAGGACAGGGAGTTCTTCCGATGAAGAAAATTTAGGCATAATGCTTTTGTATCATTTGAAAATTAAATTTTAAAAACTGAGAAATTATAAAAGTATGCTATGAGAGTAAAAAAATTTAAAAATCATATTATTGATAGCATACTGTGTATTAAATAAATGTGAAATAATAACATAAGCTGCAAAAACATGTACGAACATCCATTTCATTCTCTATGCTTCCATTTTCTTTCTTATGACCTGGCAGTGTGAGGTCTTTTATAAAAGGCAGCTGTTGGCTGAGTCTTCCTCTTCCCACAGCATTCTTCCAACACATTCTATAGTGTTCTGAGACTGATTTTATTCAAATACAATTTCTACTATTTAACTTCATGTATGTTGATTGTACAACGTTTGTCAAGCTTTATCAGATCCAATGCTTTGAAAGAAAACATACAGTATACCCCTATCTTACCCATATTTCTTTCTAATTCTGGGAATTTCTTTACTGTTACTTAGATGATGCCCTAATATTCTACTTTGTGATATTCCACATATCTTTTGGTTCCTCAATACCCACCTCATCTCTGCTATTCTTATTCTTTATAACTTAAATTTCTTTGTATATTTTTAGACTGCAGATATTAAAAATGTGAGAAACTGAATTTTCTAATCTCAGCATAACAGTCCCTTTTCTCTTCCTCTCTCAGTTGATATATCTTTTATTCATCTTTCCAAAGCTAAACTTCACACAGTGGCTCTGATGTTTTTATATGATCATGGGTGAACTTTTTTGTCTTTTAGTATCTCTCTTCTTTACATCCTTCCAGTCCACTAGAGTTCAAGGGAGTTTTATTCTTTATAGTACTATTAAAAAATAATGAATATACCTAAATTCACATTGTCAGCCCATAAAAGATGATAAACCTAACTTTCTCCTAATGTAGTTTTTAGACAAGCAGTGTGTATTATTTCTGGTGTAGATACAATAAAATGCTGAATGCCTTGCAAATTGTCTTAATTTGCATCTGCTACACAAACTTCTAAGAATAACCAAATCACAATTATTAAGATAATACTACTTAAGATTCTTTATAGGAAATTTAACCTCAAGCTTTCACACATAGATAAAAAATTTCAGAGTGTAGAAAATTTAGTAAACCCTGAAATGGGCAATAGAAGTGAAAATGATAGAATTTAGGTTTAAATCGAGGTTGTCTAAATCCACAGCTTACACAGTGCTTGACATTTTTAGAAACAAATTTGAAAAGAAATAAGATTTGACAATGTTATATTCATTTGTCATGAATTTTCTGATGAATATTCTACTGATTGATACTTTATTAATTCATTTCCTACTGCCTTGGCTCCTAAAATAATTTTTCCGTTGTCTTCTAAGTATTCAACCTATTTCTTTTCACTTTCTCTTCTGGTACATTTTATTCCTCCTTCATTCCACTTGTGTGGGAATTATCTGAGTGATCTCCGCAGGATTCTTTGTTCTCTAATGAGGTAGGTTCATATTGTAAAGCTGAGCATGAGTGAAAACACAATGTGAAAGATCAAAATGTGGCTTCTTCTTAATAGTTATGATTTTTGCACTGTGGTGAAGTCAAATCATAGGTTAAACTTTTAAGAAGTTGGGGCTATCTTCATGAAGATTATAACATACTAGAGACACTATGTAATGACCCTATTGAAATAAGTAAAGGTAGGACAGAGTCATAAATTGCTGGCCACTCTGTCTCATTATTGTATGTTAATGCTTTATCCATTAATGTAGCTAAGTCTGGAAGAAACCTCTCCTGAGCAGCCGTTTATGTTCCAGGCCAGGTAGGACAGCATGGAAAGGCAGTTTGATACTAGAAAGAAAATGAAGATCAACACTGAAGACTTGATAACATAAAACATTTTCATCTATTTAGGAAAATATGTCTAGAGAAATCTACAAAAACACAATCAGCAAATAATATTCCAAAGCAATTAGCCAAATTGCAAAAATCACAATATTAAAATATTTATTTATGGAAATGTAATGCCATATAAATCTATTCCTTCCTGAGACACTGCAATCTGATCTCTGCAAAGGACTCAAGAGAAGCTTCAGATATTCTAATTCACTAAATTTATCCCAATTCCATATTATGTAGACATTCTGGTAACTTATACTAGGCTTCTTTAAGTTCATGCCACTGCAACATTAGCCAGCTTACACACTGCAGCCCAAAAACCCAAGAAGTTATCTTGGAGGATGGTACAGCCTCCGTAGGTAAGCTGCAAAGGAATCTGGGAAACTTTGTTAGATAAACAAGTGTTAAATTCATAAATTAAATGAAAAACTCTATCATAGATGCTTTCAAGTGGAATTTCTGAAGATTACTTCTGATGAGGAACATTTGCTGAAATTCTAGAAATGAAAAACATTAATGGTATGCCCAGAACAAGTTTCTTATTTTCCTTAAACTGTAGCTTACACTGTTATAAAACTGAGATGATGAACTCTCTATGCTGATCATGAAACAATATCACTGAGGGCCTGAAAGCCAGAAGACACTAAGTACCAGACAGTTGTTCTTAAAAACTTAAGTTCATTAACTTTATATCACTATCATTACATGACTATCACCCTGTATTTGTGCATAAACACAATTGTTTTCTCAACCAACAGGAAGAACTCCTATCTGAAATTTATCAAATTATTCTCCTTCCAAAATATGCATCTGACAGGTACATTTAGGTTAGATTCCTCACTTAAAGAAATCATTTACACTTGACAATCTACACAGACTCTGAAGTATGCAATAATGCTTATTGAGTGAATTAATGTGTAAATTCAAATGTGTGAAACTACTTTTAATTTTTACTATGATTTATCAATCAAGTAGAGACGGCAGCCTTCAGAAAATATAAATTTTTTGAACAATGAAACAAAATTATTCTTGGCAAATGAGGACATTTTAAATGGCATGGAAAAGGCTTGATGTTTTTTTAAATGGTCCTTGAATATCAACAATATCACAATTTTCAAACAGGCTTAGAAACAAATCTCTTTATGGTTCTCCTGGATAAACAAATTAGGTCCTCTTACATTATATGCAATTTAGTTTTAAGTAATGGCTGTTTAAAATACTCCTGCTTGGACCTACTCTTGACAACATTTGAGAACTGATAACAGTTCCTCCACAAATATATAAGAAAATGTTGTATTTTCCCCTATGAACAACCAATTCTGCAGTACCTGGTATAACAAAGGTACACACCAGTCATCACACACTTGTAGAACTGGTCTTGTTCCACACAAATTTTACCTGAAAACAGTTTACCATTAAACATCTACAGTGTATTCTTATGCACATAAGCACACTATGTCAGTAAATTTTCACTGGAAATTAAAGATGAGACAATATTGTGAAGGATGTACTTTTAAAGATTTAAGAACCACTTTGATTTACTTGCAGCAATTCATATTAAATGAATTTTAAATAAGGACACACCGTGTACACATTCTCACTGAAAAGTTTGTCTTTAATCAGTTACTGAGATGTAAACAATGTTCAAAACAATACACAGCTTTTTTCTCTCTAATTGTAAATAATGCCAAATTTGCACAATTTGACTTCTATAAAATACAGCAGCAAGTTTTATATCTTCTTGAGAATTCTCTCTCTCTCTCTCTTTGCAAGTCCATGCTTTCTTTATAAATGAATGCACAGGTTTTGATTATTGAAATAATAATGTGTATTGTTGAAATGAGAGGGAAATTAGAGAACAATATAAATAATATTAGACAAAATTACTTATATGAAAGGAAAACTTAACTGTCTAATGGGGAGCTATACAAGCAACATTTACAGCTCAAAAGTAAAACAAAACAGTTAAATGCAGAGTACATAAAGTGTCTCATATCCAAAAAACACGATAGATAAAATGCTAGTCAGAAAAAGTATTAGAAAAAACCCAAAATTATCCAAAAATAAAATTAGACTAGAATATGATGTTACTCTTTATGTCAAAGATCCCCTGGACTACCTGACCATCTAGCTACAGAGCTTTTCTTTTGTTGGTAACTGTACACTACATTTCATGTAAAGAAGCTGCCTTTTCTCTGAGGAGATCGCAGTGGATTGAGACAAGATGAAATGTGATATGGTTCAATGAACATCACGGGAACGAACCACTTGTATCCACCAGAGGTATTTTTGTATTTAGAGACAATGTCCATATAGGATTTCAAACAATATGCGTTCCTTTGATAAAGGAAAGTGTGTGTGCGTTTGTGTGTGTGTGTCAGTGTGTAAGTATGTTAGTAGTCCAATTTGCTATCTGGTCTCCTCCCTTCATTCTCTGCTTCCTGGCTGCCAACAGAGGAACAGCTTTCCTCTGCTGGTCCCTTCCACCATTAGCTTCCGCCTGGAGTCAGCTGGCCAAGCCAGGCCCAAGCCCACTGAAACACGAGCCAAAGCAAAGCTTTTGTCCTATGAGTGGCAGATGTGGGACACAGTGTCCTGGCGATGGAAGGGTGGCCAAGGCAGTGGAGGGTTAGTGGGCTTGCTTGTGTTCTGAGGCATTATAAAAGTAAAATTTAACTATTACAAATTGTGCTGCTGAAAACATGGGTGCACATATATCACTGTGGTATGATGTTTTAAATTCTTCTGGGAAAATACCTAGAAGGGGCCTAGCTGGGTAGAATGGGACCTCTAATTTTAGCTTTTAAGGAATCTCCACACTGATTTCCACAGTGGTTGTACCAGTGCAACCCCACCAGCAATGGAGAGGTGTTCCTTTTTCCCCACAGCCCTGCCAGCATTTGTTCTTGGTTGAGTTTTTGATGACAGTCATTCTTCCTGGGGTGAGATGGAATCTCAGTGTTGTTTTAATTTGAATTTCTCAGATGACCAACGATATTGATCATTTTTTAAGAAACTGAAAGTGTAAATAAGATCTAAATGGCACAGTAGACATTGTGAAAGGGAAAGAATGTGCTCAAAATTGAAAGAATAACTGGGGTGGAGGAAAGTAGAAAAGAAGCAATAGATAGATGATAGATTCTGACATGATTATAAACACACAAGATTGCTAAAATAATTGTACTACTAATTTCTCTTAGTACATTTAAGGGAACCATTAGTGTTTATACTGTTGGATCAATTTTGGATGCCTCTATCTGGTGATCTGTGCAACTACTTTGAAGATAACAATATGCAAGGTAATGACCATTGTTAATTTTCTATCATCTTGTTTTAAATTCTGTATCTTTCTATTGTTTTATTTATTGTACTCTTTAAAATTAAAAAATGCAAAATGCACATGTGTAGAAGCTATAGGAATTTTGGATTTTTAAAATAGTTTTGCCTATTGGAGTACCACAAAAACTTGAGATATCATTGCATGTGAGTTGCTGGGGAAGTAAGTAGATAGCATAAATTGAATTTGTTGGCACATGAGCTGGGAAACAAGCTACTTTATAATTTGTTCTTAGTGGATCTCTTTTCTGTTACTATGGCCTGTGCTACAACTGCACTGAATAGCTGTCACCTCACAAAATCCTGAGAAAGTGAGCTTAAAGAATGAGAACTCTCTTTAGCTTTGTGAGTTTCAAAAGTTTCAGACCATGGTCACTTAATGCCATCCTGCTACTTCATGGCGAGGCACAACGTTACGGGGTAGCATATGACAAGGCAAAGTGACTCAGCACATGGCAGACAGGGGACACAGAGAGAGATAGCGCAAGACGTCTTGGAAACGTGCATCCTGCAAATGGATACCCATAACGGGTTAAATCCTCTAACACTGCCCCGCCATCTAAAATCCCTATCAGCCATGCGTGGTGGCGCAAGCTTGTTATCCCAGCACTCTGGAGGCTGAGGCAGGAGGATCATTGTGAGTTCAAGGTCAGTCTGGGCTAAAAAGTGAGCTCAAGGCCAGCGTGAACTGCATAGCAAGACCCTGTCTCAAAAAGATGAAAAAAAAATTCTATCATCTCCCCATAAGCATCACAGCTAGTACACAAGCTTTCCCCACAAATGGGGGCCATGACACATCCAAACTATTGCAAATTTTCTGACCAGTATCTTTGCTAAAAACTAAATGCATACTGGACTTTGTATAAGTTGTACAATATCTGTTCATCACATCTAAGAGATTTATTTTTATTTCAGTATGGTAAATTTTTAAATTATCATTTATATCAAATGCTCAAAGTATATAGCCAGTAAATGGTAAAAATACATTAAATATTTTTTCTCTGATCCAATCTGCTGAACTATTTCTGACATTTCTCTTTTATTTTTCTTGAGGGGAGACTAAATTTGTGTTTATAAGTGACATAATTTGAACTAACCCCAAATGGATAACACAGTGCTAATTATTTCTGCAAAATTAGCCGAGTAAGAGACATTTCAAGCCTGTTCCTCTTCCCCTCAACAGCAGATTTTCTTCTCCCCTGTTACGTTTTCCAGTTCTACTTTCTTCAGACAATTTCCCATGTTTCACGATTTTTCCAAATATAAACATACTTGGGAATGATGTTTTCTTGTATATTTTTTGTATGATAATTTTTGTATCTGAATTTATGATCTCAATAACATTTAATCACTCAATAGTCACAAAATATACGGAGAAATGTTGATTTTATAAGGAGATTTTGAACTATTCTGATATGATATAATTAAATATGATATTATTATATTATCTCAAAACATAGAGGAATTGTTCATTACTATGGTAAATTTCATTGCACATAAATTATGTCTCAATATGATTTTAAAGTTTATTAATCTTCAAAATTTTTTTTCCAAACTGGGAATATTACATCTTTCCTATTTATAAGTACCTCATTACTTTCTGAAAATTCACCAATAATTTATTTCCTATTTTCTCTTTAAAGTAGATATACAAAGTATATATAAAGTATTTATGTATGTATTTATATATAAATACATATATGTATTTGTAGGATATATTACATATGATATATATTATATATGATATGAATACATATGTACATCATATGTATATATTTATACATATAAAGTATATCAGTTTACAATTCTACATCTTTAAGTTAGCAATTAAGGAAACTAAAGATGTTAAGGGACACTATAATCTCTCTTTACTGTTATTTATATTTATAATTATCCAATTTTCCCTCTTAATGTGCTTGTAGAGAACATAAAATGTGCTTTCTCCACCCTTTAAGTAAGGGTAGCATTAAGAGTTTTCATTGGCCTTAGAAGTTACAAATTGTTAAATTGCTTTACAGACTTTTGGCCCCTCGAGCCCTCAGGGAGTAGCAATAACTGTCTCTGTTTTCAGATAGTCTTAAAGGAACATTTTCATATAAAGTGTGTAGTTTATTAACCTCATTTTTGCAATAAAGAAGTTAGGGCTTAAAAGAAAAAATGACATTTGCTGAAGGTCACATCTTGTGATGGCCCAGGTCTTTCCTTTCTAGTTCAGAACCTCCTTCCAAATAGTAATACTGTCATCCTGGGGATGAGGGAGAGATTTATGAAGGGGAAGACTTTCCAGAGTTAATTGCATTTTCTCTTAATACCGACACATAAGGTAAGAAATCACAAATTGTGACACAGAATAACCTGTTATTAACATGCTTCATTATTGCATGGTTGGTAAATATTGAGTCAAATTTTATCTTGTCATATGGTGGGTGTGAATGATTGAACAGTGCAGGGCCAGGTGAATGTTCCAAGGAAGTTATGTGAAAATAATTCACAAGAAATACCATAGTATTTGATGATGACTGCAAAATAAATCATTTTTTTAAAAACTTTGGCTTAGTTTAATTATTTTCTCTGCTAAAACAGACAGAGCTTCTTCTGTTTGCCTCACAGCAAACATGAGGAAGGAAAAGGAAATCGTATACGAATATGGTAATGTTCTTTCAGGTACTGTATATATATTATTGGGATTTTCTATGTATAAAAGTGACATGATAAATGAAAAATAAAAAATATATAAGCCTATAAGGTTATAAATGATGAAAATAATTATAAATTAATGGAATAATTTTTCTATATTAATGGTATTACACTAATAAAATTCACTGATCACTTGCATGCCTGCAAAACTTGCCATATTCACTTTAATTACAACAAATCATAATTTTGGATAGTGATTCAACCACTTCAATGTTAAAGACCAAAAAATAATGATACTGTTGATACAAAGAACATTTTCTTTTCCTTTGACATTGGAGTTGGGGCTGCTGAGTTGGTTAAACCTTACTCTTTGTGTATTCTCTGATAGGGGAAGTTTGAAGGCTGTAGAAGATGTGCTTTAACTTGTATATGCTGAGATATGTGTTCATTTGGGTGCATTTTTAGGCGTTTCCTGTAAAGTGTGTTTTTAATCATTTTTTATTTTGTTTCTCTGTACTTAGAGCTCAGTGGTGTTCCTTTGTCACAATGAGGTTGATGCATGCATCTCTAAATTGAGTTCTCTGAAACACAGGAACTGCATGTGGGTTACTAGGCTATGTTGAGCATATGTAGAAATTAATCCTTACATTCCTGATTTCATAGAATTTCCTATAATACAGGAATTCTGAAAATATAATAAAGATTGTGCAGTGATGCATATTTTTGTGTAAGCATATAAACATGCTGTGTGTAATAACAGAATAAAGATTTTGTTTATGAGCATTCATAAATATAAGATATATATTTTATATACATAATATAAAAATATACATATTAATATATTAATAATATACATACTAATAATATGTAATGAATAATATACATATTAATAATATGTAATTAATAATATACACGTTAATAATATGTGATTAATAATACACATATTAATAATATTAATATATAATATATTAATGTTAATAATATATTATTAATAATATATATTAATATACATACATATTTTTAATTTTTCTGTTCTGATTTGTTAGGTTTATTTTGAATACCCAAAAGAACCAAATTAAATTCCTCAGGATACCCTTTAGCACTCACATATCATGTCATGAAAGTGTCATTAAAAAAATTTAATGATTCAATTTCCTCTGCATTAAAACAGAGATGATTTTTGACATTGTTTTCAAGAAAATTTCGCAAGAGTGGCAAATGGTTCAATGTACTAAATGCCCAACTGCATTAATGTTATAATTATTGAAAACTTATTTAGAAGCAATGAGCTAAATTTTGGCAGAACATGTGGCCATAAAAACCTTAATTTTGGCTATGAGATCCACCTCACCCGAGCAGAACATTCTGAAAAGCTTGATCGCTGCAAACCTCTGTTTGTAGTACATCCAGAAACATCTCCCTTTGGCTGGTAATTTATGTGGCATTCAGCTCTAGGTCCTGAGTCCTGAATACTTTGAGTCCTCATTATCACATTATGTCTGTTCTTGCTCATTCTGGAACTGGCAGCCTCAGAAATGTGGAACTGATTTTTAGTTCACTGCTTTCTTTTGTTTTTCTAGAAGGACAGTTAGTTGAATAGCCTACAGTAGCAGAAAACATGCTTTCCCAAATTTTAAGGTTAAACACTGTTTTTTGACTTTGTACTAGGTTCTCTCATGGAGGTATTTTTTAAGCATGTTATCTTTAAAACCTGTTCCAAATTAATGATAATTATGAACTCTTGTTTGGACTAACTGATGTCTTTAAAATAAAGTAGCATTATGATATCATTTCAACTGAAATTTCAAATATTAAATTTATAAAGTACATGCTCTTTGTACTTTCTCTCTTATTTATATGGCTTCTCCCCGTAGAGCTGCAGAATCTATAGTTATTGATATAACAGTAGGTGAAACTGAAAGTAGAGATTATTAAAGTGAGATTTGATTAAACCTGTACCTTCACTTTTTTCAATCTCAACCAGATATGCAATTTAAAAACATCTGCTGCACAATCCGGTTGCTGGCATAGCACTCATGAAGGTATCAGACGACCAAACTACTCATTTCCCGGCACTGTTTTACCACTCATGATCCTTAACACTATGGTGTTTGCAATTTAAAATAGTAGATACTTGGCTGGAGATATAGCTCAGTGGAATAAGCGCCTGCCTAGCAAGTGCAGGGTCCTGAGTTTGATCCCCAGTACCGCCAAATAAATAAATAAATAAATAAATAAATAAATAAATAAAATAGATACTAAGTATTACAACAAAATCTAGCTCAAAGTTTTAAAAAATATTGAAGAGAGTCAGAGTTAAACTTTGTGCAGTTAAACAAGGTTGAGCCATCGAAGGACTGACTAAGCTGCTGCAGCTAACCCAGTCTTCTAAATCAGTAATGGGATTCAAAGCACATAGTTATTTCGGCTGTAAAATGTTTGAAAGACACCTCATAATTTTCACCAAAGCATTCGGATCTTACCTTATATTAAGCATATGATAACAGAGTAGTTAACACTAGATAGAGTTTGCTCAAAATTGATTTTTAGTGTTTGGAGTTCAGAGGAAAAGAGGAGAAAAGTGGTCAGGCAAATATTTCAAAGATACAGCGATGATGTACGAAAGAGATAATTATGTTTGCTTTATTTTATTTTAACGTGTAGCAATTGTTTTCTCTACATGGCAGCAGAATTGGTTCCTCCTTGATGACTTCTCTAATCTCTCTATCTTGATATTAACAACTTTCAGTGAGAGCATAGTTTCCCATAAGCAGCACTCATCTGACTCAAACTTACTGCTTATGATTTTGATCTGTATAACTTGATCCAATAGATATTGTAGACAACATGCGGGAATGTCAGCATGTTCTGATCTCTATGCCCCCAAAGAGTAGCTCATTCCACTCCACTAATGGCATTCTAGGTTTTTGCTAGCTTGCTTCTTAAAACTTACCATTCCTACTATGAATAAATTCTCCAGGCTCCTTTGCATCATCATGTAGTAATAGTAAAGATGCCAATTCTAAGAACCAATATTCTGTTTTCATCAAGCTTCCACTACTACAACAAGTAGCTGACGTAATCTAAGAAGATTAGAGAATTATTTTTCCTCACACATTTATTGGTGATGGTTTAGCCGTGTTGCGTTGGACCTGTGACAAGGCAGGACATCATGATGGCACTTCACAGTACTGCAAAACCACTCAGCCAATTCCCAGAACCAAGAAGAGAAAGAGAAAGTGGCTGCTTCACGCAACCCTTATTGAGGCATGGTCTAAATGCAACCCAGAAAGTTAGAACTAATTTTAAGGGTTCTACCACCCCTCCGTAACACCAGATTAGAGAAAAGCCTTTATCATATGGACTTTGGCAGGATTCTTAAGATACATAAAGTAGAAGCATATTTAAATGATGTGTAACTTTTCTCTAAAGGAGTAAAGATTTGGGGTTTTGTATTAAAATACACCCTACCAAGGGTTTCATAATTATATTTTAATGACAATATTATCCCTCTGAAACTGTAAGGATCAATTCAGTAATACTTCACTGACAATGGATACTGATGGTTGCACAACAATCTCAGGAGACTTTTACAAGTTTGCTTTAAGCTCTTATTTTTTATACTATGTTTTTGCCAGCCTATATGTGTTCTGGGATTAATTATGGGGTTGGTTTATCTCATCATATAACTATAAGTGGAATATTTTACCTCATTAAGATTTCAAAAGTCCTTCGTTTGTTTGATTGCAATTTCATTTCAATAATAACTAAAATATGCACCTCACAGTTAAATTGGGAATCACTATGATAGTAAAGGCTAAAAGGGAAGGCAAATAATCAAAGTGAGTGTGTAGTAAATGTTCCATTTCTCACTGTTCTGCCTGGTCTAATTGTAGACATTACCTGGCATATGTGTTCATATTTAAAAGCTGAGGGGAAATGTCATGCTATCTAAAGTTGGTGCATACATTCATTAAACAAGTGAATCAAGTCACCCTACTTTTTCCTATACAAACGTACATTAGCCTAGATATTTGTTTTCAAAAATAAAAGCAGGGCAATGTAATAACGTGGAAAACATTGAGATCACCACAGAAAGTGTTCAATAATTGACAATTTAAAATGAGATGCAAACGAGAGGATTAGGATCTTGTACAAACCGTGCTATACAATAAACGTGTGATCCTTATGATATTTTTGGATTTTTTGCTTTAAATTAAATACATGCTGGCAAATATGGGTACAGAGTGACCTCTGAATTCTCTCCTCAGATTTTATGCAGGACAAGAGAACTAAAAATGTAAGGTAAAACAAACATTATGCAAATACTCACTTGCAGTATTCTCCCAGATGAATAATTTAAGATATTTAATATGGTAATGTGTGGGACCAAGGGAAAGATATTCCATACTAGAAGTAATCACATTTATGTTGTCTAAAAGTCCTAAATTCACAGTATAGAATGTCCACAGTGGGCAAAAATGATAATCAGATTGATGGGTATGCTAGAAAATTCCTTTATATAACAATATCCTTAGAGTCCAGTCTTCTACATTTGATTAAAGCAGCTGTATATTGATTTGGCAGATTTCTTGAGGAATTGATTCATTGAATCATTCAATTTCTTTTCTTTTTAGATGCTGTTATATTTAAGATGAGTAATGGAATCTTCCATCATTTGAAAAACTGCTTGACTTTTAAGTATTATTAAATAAAAAACAGTGCAGAAAGGGTACCCTAGGACAGTTTTGGCTTGAAAACTGTATACAACAAAGAATAAGTGGTAATTTATTCTTAATGTTATATTATTCTCTAAATATATTCACCTCTGTATGGAATAGTCTATTTAATAGATAGAAAATTTGTATGGCATCTGCAGTAGATCGACATCATGTTAAATTAGGAACAACTGAAATCTTTCCCCTCTATAACAAGGCGAGGATCCTTCCTATTACCACTCATATTCAGCATACTTCTCAGGAAAATACAGCAAATCAGGTAAAAGAAAGTAATAAAAATAAAAATACACATAGAAAATAAAGAACAGGGCCTGCCTGATGGGCGCAAAGCCCCAAGTTTGAGTTTCAGCACAAAAAAAAAAAAAAGAGAAGCGGTCAAATTCTCATTGCCTATGTTTTAATAGCTAACAAATTGATGTTTTTCCATTTTTACTTGAAATAAAATTCCTTTGTTAGTTCAATCAGACATATTTAACATCTTCTATTTTAAGTTCAGAAAAAACTAAAATTTTATGACTTTATTAGACATATCACAGTTTTCACTAAAACAAAGGTACCTTAAAAAGATGCGTGTTTGGCACAAATGTAGCCTTCTTATCTCATTTATATTAGAAATATGATTTTAATACATATGCTATCCTGACATTCAATAGGAAATTTCTGATGCACAAAGAAGATGAATGAAGTGTGAAGGATAAATACGAAGAAAACAGAGAAAAATGTATAACCACAACTATATAGTGTCTTCCACATAAGCCATAGACAGAAATAGGGCTCATGTAGTGAGTTTTACTAAATTAAATTTAGAAGTGGAGTGTCTGATTTTAGGATAATTATTCCATGAATTAAAATTAAAGTCATTATTATGTGAATAACTGTCTTAGACTAAAGAAGTAAATTGAATAGTATGTTAAAAAAAAGCAGTATGAATGCTCCAGTTAAAATAATCAAGTATTTTTATTTTAACATTTATATTTTTGATCCATTTTGATTTTAACTCAGTACATGCCGAATTGAATGCTAGAGAGGCTTCCGAGGAAAAGGAAACTTCTTACATTATTGATGGGAACGTAAACTAGTAATGTATACCCAGAACAGAAATCAACATAGAAATTTCACAAAGAAATAAAATTAGAAATTCTATTCAATCTACCTATTCAAATTCTAGGTGTCTTCCTGGAAGAATTTAAAACATCATAGAACAGTGGTACATCCACATCAACATTGGTGTTTATAATAGTATAACTCATAATAGTTATGCATTTTAATTTCCATCAACAGATAAATGGAAAAAGGAAATTTTTGAATTATATCACTCTGCCATAAAGATGTAGAAAGTTGAGTCACTTGTTGGCAAATAGGTGTGTTAAGTAAAATTACTTAGACACATAGCCTTAAAGGTTTCATTGTAGGATTCTCTTGCGTGAAAAGTTCAAACGATAGAGAAAGAGCACTGTGAAGTGAACCAAGAGCTGGAAGCAGGGAGGAGGGAAGGGAGTAGAAGAGGTGACAATTGCAGATATGGTATTTACATGCCCTAATCTTTCCAAGGAATATAATTATCATACACTGCAAAACATGGTGTAACAGAAAAGCTAAAAAGGAAAACAAAACAAAATTGGGCTGACATATGATTCCCAATCAATACATATAATGATACCAGGATTTGGAATTCAAACAAAAACAATCACCAAGTAGTAATGATTTATGTCTTCCATGCAAAGAGTCATTCTATAATGCTTGTGACTTTGATTTAGAGACAGAGCTTGCACCCTATTTTGTCCAAAAAATGAGGTAGACATATTACTGATCTGAAAACTAAGGGACCGTTTCATCTCTGTTTGTGTTAGCTCTACAAGAGTTTGGAGAATGAAATAGCGTGGCTCCAGAGTAGAATTCTGAAGGGATATCAATAAGGACTCTTGCCTACTTTTTGTAAAGTAACCTGACAACACTGCTCCAGTAAACATTTTTGACAGGGCTGTTTTGAAGGATGGTGATTTCATTTGTTCAACTCAGTGCAGCACAGGTGGTATTTCCTTGAGGCAGTGCAGCTTGATAAACAGGTTGTATTACCCAGAAATGTTTTGTACTTTTGAAGTAAAGCTAACAATATTTAACATGAGAATTATTTCCCTAACCTATACTCAAGAACAAATATTAAAGATAATATGGAAACAAATATGAGTTTGATCGTGAACTCCTCAAAGGAAATGCTGCCTTATAATGCATAATTTCATAGTTTATGCCACATATTGAATTTGCAAGCAGTTTGTGCAACTACATTTGAACAAACGTTCCTTTTCAATGTGTAATTAAATTTAGTGACCTAAAAATTAGATGTTGAATCAATGTATGCATTATGAGAGATTTGAAATATTTATACAAGGTAACATTTTCCTATGGGCATCCAATAAACTACGCCTATATACCATATTAAATGTTAAGAAAAACCATCAACATATGGTCTTGTTAAATATCTACAGTAATAAACCCACTTCTTTATAAATGTAAATACATTCGTTTGAACAACTCGTATGAAACCTTTGTGAAATTCTCAATATTTTTCCTAACATATATACTTCAAGCACTAAAGATTTTCCACAGGGAGAGCATGATCTCTGTTTTGAAAGAAGATATACAAGGGACATATTGAACAATAATTTAAGATTAGAATATCTTTAGCTTCCATATGAAGTCCCTTTAATTATCAAATCAACTACGTTCTTCCTGTGGACAATTTTACATCTCTATTTGTATTTTAATCATCTTTTTCCCCTGAAAAGATGAAACAGTTGCTCAATACTTGCTCTAGAGAAAATGTTGAAATGGATTTGTGCACGTTTTTCCAATGCTAAAGTGGGCCACTGCCTACTGGAAGTGTATTTTCATAAACAATTTGCAGCAAGCGTCATCATTATCCCTCTCCTTCCATGCTTATCTACATCTCATGCAATTTTCAAGTAAATTATAGATTCCCAATACTCAGAATATAAATGGAGTTGAAGAAAGTAGATCAGAAATAGGCAATAGCAATAACAAAATGAGGTTAAATCTATTTTCAAGTGCTCTGGTTAGAAAAGCAAATGTTCCATTCTGTCTGACTGTAGATGGGTGTGTTCCCTTTCAAAACAACTACACAATATAGTGTGAGTTACAAAGTGACTACATAGGGGATAAAGGAAGCTTTATTATAAATTCATGCTTCTTCCAGGCCTAACATGTCATAGTCAAAGATATATTCATAATGAATATTATAACCTTGATTGTAGGCTAAAGTCAATAGGTTAAGAGTTTTTGTTTTGATTTATCAATAATTTTAAAATATTGATCCATTTTTTTGTGTGGTAAGTAGGGAAAGAACACTCCCTATTCTGAGGAGGAGAAGAAATTATTGCCATTTCTCTCAACATTTTTGGTCAAAGTTTTTCATGTTACAATTTTTTTCATTAATGATTATGTCTGATATCCTTGAATAAGTTGATGAAAGTCTGTCACATCATGTCATAATATGTACAATTCTTATATTTATCTTTCAGTAGTCATCTCCATTGGTAGCTCATATGATCTCAACCTCTATAAAGTATGTTTGGAAATCCATTAACTTATCTACTTGGGGATGATTTTGTTCACAGAGAGAATTTTGCGTGAAAAAAAATTCTTCGTCTCATTTACATAGCCTTAGTATTCTGAAAACAGTAACTGATGGAGGCCCCTATCATTGATTTAAGAACTTAGACCTAGTAAATAGATTAATGTAAGTTATTTTTTGCAATGTTATTTTCCAGAGAAATAGACCCTTTCATAAGCAGTTTATAAGGTTTAGTAGTTTATAAGAAAGGGAACACAAACTTGAGGATAGTAAAAAAATATTAATTTGAACCTTGCATTTGTTTTATAATGTACCAAGGAGAAAATTTAATTCATGCATGACTATAATATACATTCATGGACCACATAATTAGATATCAGCCTGTGATGAACCCACATGTGACGGTGGTTACATATGACTATGATGAAAATGAAAATGCACCTAGTCGTACCATAAGCACCAAAGGTCTTCGTTGTGCACATTATTTATGTGTTTATGGCGATGCTGGTCTAGGCAAACCTAGTATGTAGCTGGTTGCATAAACTGTAACACATCCCATTACCCAAGTTACCTGATACTTGGCAATAATGCTAAATGACTATGCTACTAATGTATATAATTATTATACTATACTTCTTGCCACTATTTTACAATGTAACCCTTTTATTACATAAAAAATTAATTGAACATAATGTCATTTTATGCTGCCTGAAGATTCTTACATCTTACATTTCCTCTCTTGAATTAAGGCTATGTTAAATGATTGGCTTATGATATCTAAGTTTGTGTAAATACACACTGTGCTGTTCACAAAATCACTTAATATCAACAATCTCAGATTGTACCCCTGTCATTAACTGATTCAAGCCCAAATTATTGTATTTATTAGGGCCATACTTTTAGAAAATTCTCTTGGTTTGAATATGCCATTAAAAATTGTTGAAAAGCAACTGAATCACCATTGCCTTGGCAGTGTGCTGATTCATTCAAATATTTTACTTTTGGATACTGGTTTTGCTAATAATTTCTAAATTTTGCAAAGTTATTTGGTAAATAAATTTCCTTTAAATAAGGATGAAATTAAAATCACATTTACTCATTAATTAACATCCAGTTTTTATTTGCTATTTCATGTACTTTTCTTTGATGTTTTCTTTCAGTAAAATTTTAAACTATGCCACACACACAGCAAGCAATTTTATCAATGATTTCCTTCACTATAAAATATTGTGTTTTGTTGGATTGTTTTGCTTTCTGCAATTGAAATTAACACAAATTACAATATTGAAGTAACTGCTACAGAAAGCTCTCAGAACTCAAAGGTCTCAAGACTCATCTTTTCAATGTTAAGGACTAATCATAAGCCTCTGACATTTAATTCATATTTAAGGAGATCTGTTTATTATTCGAAATGCTAATAATTTGGGTTTACTCGATGTGAAATTTACTCTACCTACAATTCTTATTATCTCATCAGAGAAGGCCTTGTTTTCATCAGAAAAAATGTTTCAATATTTTTATCATTTTAAATGATATTAACAAGGGTAAAATATGTAGTGACAAGAACACATGATAATGAATACAGACATACTTGTCTCATGTTTGTATTCTTTTATTTGCTGGTGGTGAGACATTGAACACGTTATTTAAATTCACTTTAAAATTAAATAATATAATTCAAAAACTTGAGTAACCATATGTGTTAATTTCCTGCATGCATTTGGTAGTTATATTGCAAATGATAGATCATGTGCACAATGCACTTTTATTTCTCCTAATAAATATGCTTGAGTTTTTAGCATTATTTTAGAGAAAAATTTATAGATTACTTAAAATTCAAGATAATGATAGAATTTTATTAAATGGAATACTTCAACTATTTCTATTTAAAATTTCCATATTTAAATATCTCAATATATGTAAAGCATGTTTAGAAAAACTGATTATGCTTTAAAATTTTAAAATTAACCTTAGATCAATTTTACATTCATAGACAATCTGTAAGTGGTACATAAGTACTTTGCAGATTTGAAAACTCCTCCTTAGATGGTTCCAAAATTAGACAAAAATGAATTAAATTTTTATAAGGAACTATAAATTGTTTTCCTTTGAAGAAAATTTTATTTCCAGAGAAGGATAGGATCCATGATTCCATCAAATATTAGGTATTATATAAATAATAAATTTAAATAAGCAATTTATTAAAGGTAAGAAAAATTTATTACACCTTAGTGTGAGTTTAAAAAGCTACTAATGATGAAGCTTCCTAAATAGGACAGGCAGTTTTTGGACATTCATAATGTGCTTATAGTTCTGACCTGAATATTGTGTGACTGTCTACACTCCTAATAATTCAGTTGAATTGTGAGTTCACTAAGAACACAAATTGACATTCCTCACAGAACGATCTTTTCAAGTCATTAGAGATCAAGAAGTAGAGATAAATAAACTAAGAAACAACATGAACAAACATAAGACAGCAGTTGGGGTTACCTAGTAAGAGTCTGAGGACTCAGGATGTAACAAAAAAGTAAATTTTCATGTATGAATAAAGACGACTTGTAAAAATAGCAATGGAGTGTTATCTTTGGAAAATTCTACAAAGTATCTGTGTATAATGATGAAACTATGTTAAAGCTGGCAATTTTATGATATTATGATGAAAACCAGGTGAAGAAATCTCAAAATCAAAAAACAATGAGCTAAAAAGTAAAAGTGGCAACCCTAGATAACTTTAAATTACAGGGTAAGGGAGATTAAAACTAAAACCATAATTGTGAAAATACTGCCGGGGTAAGGAGATGTTTCTATTTTTTTTTTTTTAATCAAGGCTCAGTCTTTTGCTTTCTATGGTTTGTTTCCTTTTGCACTTCCCTTTCCTCACAGGTTGTAACGTTTCCACAATTCTCTGTAATCCCGACTGTGCCTTCCTCCGTGCGTCTATGTCTTGCCTCTGACTTACACTTTACTGCTCCTTTCTCCATGTACTCCCTGCAGTCATAGGACCTTATTTTCAAATGTGAAATATTATTCATCATATTATAGTGGCATGAAAGTAAGTGCTTTATAAAAGAATTAAATTGGGGTCAGCTCCACATGTTTAGTACATGGCAGGCATTGCTATTTGACCTATGTACTTTTTTGTACACTAAAACATTCATTTAAACAAGAAAAGTTAGTGAGCTGCTCCAAATCAACTAAGCATAAAAAGATGAATCTTTTCTTGTTGTGCTTAAAGTCCTGTATTGAAACTACCTTTTCATCTTGACTTTATCATTATTTTTTAAATAGTTTTACATTAAATGATGTATGTATGTGCTACATTATGTGGTATTCACTACTTCGTTACACTTTTGTTTTTATGTATCAATTAGAAACACAATAAATTGAAATGTGTTATATTGCAATATATATATATGAGATTTCAGGGCACTAATGTATAAAAATGATATAGAATAGCTCAAGGATAAATTTTAAATGTTGAAATGGCAATATTCTGTATATGTCATGTTAAATTAAATGTATTGCTAAATTTTAAAATGTCTTAACATACATAGTCAATTTAAAGGTGTATTCTTTCATTAACAGAAAATATCCATTTGTTCATATCTAAACAAGTTTATTAACTACATTGCTAGATAACTCTGAAAGACAAAATGATGTGCATAAAATTACTTTTTGAATTTGATGACTTTTATTCCATATGTTTATATTTAATATTTTTATTTCATATTAAATAATTCATGAACATATATTTATCAGAAAAATTTAAAACTTTCTAATCATTAATTGATAGAGATCCTTACATGCATATGCAGATATACACACTGGCATACACACACATGCAAGAATGCAGCCAATCAGCTGAGCATAAACATTCCACCTATGTTATAAACTTTTAGCAATTATTTCTGATAATAAAGCTTAGTGTATTTATTACCCTGTAAAAGCGATAATGAACAAAATGTACAACTTTTCAATCACTTTATACTTTGTGAATATTCAGAAGCTGTGAATGCTATTTTTACTTTTGTTTTTCTGGAAATGTCCTTTGATCTTCACCAGAAGTTAACTTGGTTTATTTTTCTTAACTGGAAGTTAAATAAAAATTAACTATCAAGGTCCACACAGTATGAGATTGATCAGAAGAAGGAAAAGGAGGAAGAAGGAAAGAAAAGAGCGTGCATGCCAGATTAATACTTGTAGTTAAATACAGTATTCAAAATTTTAGAGGCTGACCAGATCTGTTACGATACAAAGACCAAAGCAAATCTTTCAAGTTCTCATGTGGACATATTTTGAATATATTATAGTCCTTGACCTGCCCTCTGATTAGGCTTCCGAGATTGCATATAAACTGCATGTACAAATGTATAGCACTTATGTAATTCGAATCAATATTGGAGATTCTGATTTCCTAAGTTTTGGTTTAGGAATAGAAATCTATTAGCCAGTGTCTTGAATATAATACCCCACCATTTTATATATGTGTTGATTCATGACAACCCTAAATTGAAACTCTTGCATCATGACGGCTTATTTCTTCATATTAATCCCAATATTTTATCCGTATGCATTTTCAAGTATATTTAATGAACTATTTTTCCTTCTTAGTAGTTTTATCATCCTACACTAGGACTACATGTAAAAAATTAAAGCTGTTGTGATTTATAGTATTGCTGCTGTATTCCTCGCCTCCCTTAACTTCTTTCTCATTTAGATGGGGCCACATCATATTTCCCTCAATCATTAACTAAAAATGTAAGCAATAACATTTTTTGTTTCCACGATCCCATCATATATAGAAGTTTTATGATAACAGTGTATCTTTTGTGAGTAGGAAGGGAGCTAAGAGATGGGGAGAGGGTAGATAAGGAAGAGCAGAAGGGCAATTAAAGAGAGTTAGGCTGCACTATGTACAGGTGTCACCTCCCCAGGATGAATGCAATCATTATGTAGTGCAGAAATCACAAGAAGAAAGTGTAATGCTCCCTCATTCTGTGTTTATGGAAATGCCTTCTATGTCTTTCGGAATAAATCATTCACTTTGAACCAGCTATTTATCATTTCGGCGGACCCTCATTATTTTACTTGTGCCTTGAACAGTCTGCTCCCTTCCATGTATGTGCTTTAGCACATCTCACCTCTTACTCCTCAGGGTGGATCTGTGTGTCATCAGTTCTGTCCTGGAATTTTCAGTATGTAATGATATAAGTGAATTTTATACCACATAAAGCTCTGTGGATTATGGTATTGTTTTTTCAGTGAAGATACCTGGCCAAGCTGTCCTTCAGGTTTATTGGATATGAGAACTGCAAGACACAATAGCGAGAGAGCATCATTCATAAAGTGACGCTGGGCAGGTAAGGTGTGTTAAGGCAGATAAAGTGTCAATTGATGATCCCTGAACGGTCAATAAATTTATGGAGATGAGTATAATTTAGTTTATAATTCCCTTATAACTGGTGTTATATATTTTATTAAATTATACTTTAAAAACCATAGATTATCTACATCACTGAACATAATCTACTGTCAGTGAATACTTGTGTGATTTCCAAAATTTCATATATTTTAAGAATTTAGAAATCAGTAAATATTAAAAATTGTAATATTTAAAATTTTATATAGTTTATATACTAGAGAACTGTGTTTTCAAATACTTTAATTTAAAGTAATTAAATATTCAAAAGTCAATATTTTATGCAGGTAAAAAATGATGTAGAAGATGAATAGCAGCAATGATTTTAATTGGTGAAGTACCTTTCTATTATCATTTATAAAATTATTTTAGGTGTGCTCCTACTACACCAACACTACTCTGAATTTACCGAATTTACATAGTATTATAAAATGAAACAAAATAACAAAGGCAATCCATAAAATATTAAAACAATGCATTTTTGGAATATATACTTGTCAATATGGTATCTGATTTAGTAATTTCAAAAGATGCCAGCATCAAATCTGTCTGTATTTCCATAAAAGTACTTCAAAAATTGTGACCTTTGTAGAAAACTCATAAGGTGTCATCACTCATGTTGAAAGATAAATAAAGCCATCCTGTCATTGTGCTACACTGTGAACAGGCTGAAGCCTACTTACAGGTAATTGATTTGGAACTTCTGCATTGTGCTTGTGTTTGACATCTAGCTAAAGGAAAACAGCTTCTCTAAATTATTTGGTTAAAAAAAATTGGGATGGTATTTAGCTGTTGTGTCAGTGACAGAAAAATTACATCATTCTTATTTACACATCATTCCTCTTTACTAGGATCTTCATATGAATATATGTTGGATTATCGTAGTATAGGTTATTAAGTTTAAAAAATAAAGTCCTTGGCAAATGTCTATTGGGGTGTCTGTTACTCAAAAGACACACTGCAAATAAAATGCCAATTTAAAGTCCTACTATCCAAATTTAAATTAGTAAACTTTTTCAACAAGCATGATCCCAAGTTAGTTATGAAGTAGCTTCTTGTGAAAAGAAAAAATATAATAATAATATTTATAAGAAGAAATATCGAGCAAAAGCAAAAATTAAAGAAAGTTTAAAATTGACAATATTCTTTTCCTGATATTGAACAACAAAAATGATGGTATCATTCATTGGGTACTTTGAAATATTAATGTAGCCCTCAAAGCTTAAGTACTTAAATTCTACCCCATTTGGGGCATATTGCTCCATAAATTGTATTCTAATTTTGTTAAATTTAAGTAAATAAAACTAAAAATAAAATTTAATGAATATTTTGATAGACTACATTAGTGGAACAAAAATATTCAGATTCTTACGGTATTTATTTCCAAAGCTCTTATAATTATTATGCAACTATGACTGAAGTTATTTCAGAAAGCAATACTAACAATTTAAATGGTCCCTGAATACTTTAAAATTTCCCACTGGATACATATACCTTCCCAGAATACACCAGATTAAGCAATCATTTACTTCATGAGTTTACTTTTCCAATTATATCTCAGTGTCTCCTTCACCTTTCAAACTAAAAACCTTGTAAACAATTGTTGAGGCACTGAACTTATTAGTACCTTTATCTTCTGTTACAGAAAAATAATCAAGTTGTCCTACATTAGAGTTAAAATACAGGCTTAAAGTGTTGTTTGAAATACATACACACACACACACACACACACGCACACAAATGGCTTGCATCAAGAAATCAACCAATAATGCTAGAGAGGCTTTGGGGAGAAAGGAACCCTACTCCACTGCTGATGGAAGCGAAGTCCCATTTAACCCAGTTATTCTCCTTCTGGTTATTTTTCCAGAAGAATTAAAGACACCCATAGCACAGCGATATATGTGTACCCATGTTTATAGCAGCACAATTTGTTATAGCTAAATTTTTTGAGACAACCCAGATGCCCATCCACTGAGGAATGGATAAAAATGATGTAGAATTTTTATACAATGGAGTATAATATATATAACTCAGTATAATAATATAACTCAGCTATTAAAAAGGATACACTGGAGGCTTTCATAGGTAAATGGATGCAACTAGAGACCATACTCATAAGTGAAATAAATCAGACCCACATGTGTAAACATCACATAGTCTCCTTGGTTTAGGAACATGAAAGATTAGGTAAAACTCAAAACATACAATAGATAATAGGAAAGGAAAGAAATTGCTCAAAGGAAGGGACAACTAGGATGAGGGAAAGAAGAAAAAAGAAAGAAGGAAGGCAAAAAAAATGTATATATATATGAATAGCTGTGATAACTGTATTGCTGATGTCTGTTGGTGTATTGAAATGAGCAGTTAATTCTTACAATTTTTTATGTTCTGATTGGCTTTGCATGCTTATGTCTGATTGTCTGATTCGAAGGTAACAATATGTAGAGGAATTACCATGGGTGAACTCCTACTATTTTGTCTAGTGAAATTCTATGTTATCTCTAATGCTTTAAGGAATAATTATTTTCTTATCCTCTTTCATGGTCTGAGCAATCTTCATTTTTACATCTGGTAATCCGAGCAGTGTAGTTGAGGATAGTGATACGTAATGCAACAACCACTGTAGATTCGTATTATTGTGTCTTGAGACCCTGTATCACTTTGAATGTTCTTGCTTTGATTTGTTTATATTTGTGATACTGGTATGCCACTACTGTTCTATTTTTTTGTTTGTTTGTCATTTACTACTCTTTTGAATAAAACATAAAACAAATGGCTTGTTTACTTGTTGGAGTTTTGAGTCTGAAATCTGCAGGAGAGGCAGCTGATAGACATCTCAAATTCAGGCAAGGATTTTATGTGGCACACTACAGTGAGAATTTCTTCTGTTTTAGGAAACCATGGTCTTTGATCCCAAGGTGAACCATTTGTTGCGTGAGGCTCAGTTACATTATAGAAGTTTACTTCATCTAAATCTATAGTTTAGCTTGGCATACAAATTAACAAACACATCTGGAAAATGAGTATTCCAAGTGTTCTTTAATGAGCAAAGATTTTAAATTAAACATTATTCTATATTCTCATTGAATCTCATATTGATTTGCATTTGCAGGGTAATGATAGTCCCTTATTATCTATTATGTTTAAAAAAATCCTTCATTTTAATTTTTTTCTGATTGAAGTACGTATTTGAGGTTTTGACTGATCCAAAGTCTAGGATGTAAAATAAACTAATAGAAGTATAATGACTCAAAAGCTATATAGTACATTTTAATAAAACATTGAACATAAAATTATTACATGTTAATTGCTTAACAATTTAGGATCTTAAAAAAAATAGTTCATTGAATTCTAGCTGTCATACAGCTGCTACAGCCTAGTGCTATGATTCAATATCAATATAATGGTCTAATGAAAGGATGATTTGGGATCATCGTGCAGCTTATAAACATACTATCAATGATTCTTGAGAAATACTTTCTAGGGAATACACTTATCCCTGCTAAGTTGGCCTAAAAACAATAAACATATTAATAATAATTATTTTATTGTTTTCAGTTGATATTAGGAAACTTTATTGTCATTTCAGACCTAGAGCAGAACCAGTGCAGAGAACAAAGGTGGGGCCTTGACTGGTTTGATTGAAGAGCTGAAATACCAAGGTGCTTTAGTACAGGGAAGACGAGGGTGCGTACGGGGAGACAAGGCCCGAGAGTTTGTGGACGCGGTAGCATCTATTGAACCATTATAGGGGTGTGGTTTGATAGAGAAAAATTTTGCAAGATTGATCTGATATAAGTTGACGTTTTAATAGAATCACTCTGGAAAACATAAAGGAGGAAGCCAGGGGATCAGTCACAAAGATACTGCAATAATCCAGCCGAGAGAGGGTGGCAACACAGAGGACTGCCGTCAGCGGCAGTGGTAGGGACTGCGGAGGGTAACTCGGAATGTTCTGATGGCGTTCACAGGGACAGCACGAAAGAAAGGGAAATGTGAACCCTGACTTCAATTTTTTAATGTGAATTTCTGTAGAAGCAGTAATTGATGTGGGGGGAATTTCTACGGAACAGTCTGTGGCATCACTGGGGGCTTCTACTGCTATAGAGAAGAGAGAGGTAATGACTGTTTAGCGACAACGAGCCATATCGTAAGTACAATGCTAGTGATGTACTGAGTGAAGTTTTGCCATGAGTGTGATGAATGTGGCATCAATTCTAAAAATGTTTGTACAGATGAATGAAGCAAAAATCTGTCAATCAAGTAAAAGTTGTACAAATTACATTAATGCACAATTCACTGATACAAGAGTGTAAAAGACAAATACTTTTGGAAAAATTCAATTTAAGGATAGTCTGTATAGAGAGATAGTAAAGACAAATGTCCATGTTTACTATATTTTCAGAGTAGTGAGCAGGAGTGTGTGTTTGTGTGTAGAAATTAGAGGCAACGCCAGGAAAGGGTGATGGGATCAAACACACACACTCACCAGAGCTGGTGAACATCTTTATTTAGCCATCTGTTACTAGTTTTGAAATACAAAATTAATTTACTTTTACCAAGAAATTCTGATAATATCCCAAAGAGGTTAAAAAAGGTTATTATAATCTATTAAAATCATGAAAAGAAAAAGGGCAATGAGTATTTACACACAGAGACTAACAAAACAGGCAAATATATAATTTTTGCTGTGTAAATATTTTGATTTAATTTATGTTCAATTAGCAAGATTCTGGGCAACTTATTTGACATTTTATATCTTTTGGCATTTTTGTTTTTAGTATTAAGCATGTTTAATCAGAAAATTACATAATTACTACAAAATAAATTAAAGGGTTTTATGCCACATAAATGAAGAAGTACAACAAAAATATCCTTTTAAATTATACTACTGAAAAGTGACTCCAAAGAAGGCAAAGTCAGATGCTACTTTTGTTTCTAGTTTATCTACACTCCATTCTCACTATCTTGTGTACTCCATATTTGTGAAGTCATTAATTCTCTAAAATTGATTTGCAATCTTAGAATCAAAACACATGGCACTGTCAGCCTCACTTGCAGGCATTTTGCTCAGCGTCATGTAAAGTTGGAGTCTGCCCAAGTTCAAGCTCCCGGCTGAGCTTGAGCAAAGTGTTGCTCGCTAAGCTCACTTGCTAAGCAAGTACTCTTTTTGTCATCTGCTTATGATAAGCTTTCCACACTTGCCTGCTTTGGTCAGTGATTTTGCTGTTTAAAAGCCCCACCGTGGGGCTGGGGAGATAACTCAGCAGCACAGGGGTTGCCTGGCAAGCACAAGGTCACGAGTTCAAGTCTTAGTAAAAAAATAAACAAACAAATAAATAATAAAATTCCCACCATAGTACTGAAGCATTATGTGATGTGTGTCTATGCAAAAAGTATGTGTGTGTTACAGAGAAATACATGTGTTAGATAAGACTTGTTCATGAATGAGTAATAGTACTGTTGTGCTTAAATTTATTGTTAATGAATCACTAGTTCATCTTATTTCATGTACTTTTAAATAGAAACACACCTACAGTAAATTATTGGTCAGTTGATAAAATGTTATGAGCAGGTGTTCACAGGAACTTAACACCATATTTATCCTAGGAGCAATTTTTAAAATATATTGTATATCATTTGCAGTGATGTTGTTATAGAATGTAACTACTACTAATGATGATTTTATATGGACTTGAATTTCCTAACAGAGCAACTGTGACTTATTGGTAACTCTAGACATTTTTTGATAAATGTTTTTAGAATAATAATAATATTGAAAATAATAACATTTTACTTTTTGCTGTATTCAAGTATTTCAATATTTTTATATTTGAAACAATAGTAAAGTGTTAAGATATGGTAGCAATCCTAAGCAGACATATTAATTTTAAAAGGACCACTTTGAAGGGGTAGAATAATTTAATTATTTAATTCCCACAGGGGAAGAACATATAGATATACATTTATATATCCATGAATATATCTATAAATATATATACACATGAATATGTGAATTGCTGAGTTACATATATAAACATATACACATTGCATATATACGTGAAGTGCAGAGTGTGGCACCCACACCCAACACTTACCACAACGTATTGTTTGCTATCTTTGATGTGGCTGTGTATTAATAAATAGAAAATTACACAACCATGATTGCCTGGGGCATTTGTGATTCAGATTTGGGAAAATGTGTCTCCTGGAATGAGAAATCTCTTAATCATTTGGAAAAATAAACAAACATACAAACACCTTAGTTGTTGAATACCAAATGCAATTATTTTCCTTTTCAAAGTACTGCCATTTTTGTAATCTATGAATATTAACACTGTGCCAATCTCCATGCATTGAATATGCAGGAAAGAACATAATTTAGATAAATTTCCCATTTGATAAAGTGCTAGGATTAATAAATAAGTACAACATATGGCTCAACAGGGTGAACATTTTATTGAAACAAGAAATATTAATATTTTATTGCATTTGTTGCTGAAATCTCTGATTAACATTAAAACTATCCTTTAAAGCAAGAAATGATCAAATTTGAATGAGCAATTTATGTTTTAATCCACTCGAGTCTCATAAAATGACAATACATAAAAATCAGAGATCTAACACAACAAACGAGATCAGTTAGTGACCCTGGTTTGTTGTTTCTGAGAAGTTTGTATGAATTATTATTTTTTATTCTTACACATTCACAATTAACTTGAAACTTAAATTTTCATTAACAGATGTAGTTTACTAAAGATAGATATTTTCTTCTAGGTTTATACATTTCATTTAAATTTTATTGAATAGGTGAAAAATAACTACCTTATTATCTTAAAAAACATCACTTTTATTTGGAGATGTCCACTTCAATAAAATATAGTGGAAATGCCTGTACTTTTAAAATCTAATAGTAGCCAGCCTAAGGGACTATATCAAATAATTAATGTACAAGTTTCCAAAACAAGAGTTCCCAGATCTTGGATTTTTATTCTCATGTTACAACTCTACAAAATGAAAATAGGCTCTCTGACGAAGAAATAAATCATTCAGACTGTGACAATTTCTTTGAGGAAGTGTAAAAGTTTTATGAGTTTATCATTACTCCTAAAATAATAAATATAGGAAGCTCAAACAAAGTTCCAGAAAACAATAGCTTCATACAATGAGAGAGATTCTTCTCCCCTCAGTAGGCATATAATATACGAAAATAAATACTACTACATACATTCCTTATTTAAAAAGTAAGCACTGTCCCCGTGACTACATGGTTAAATGAATTCGTGGCTAAATGAGGAATCATATGCACTATGTCCATTACAATATCCATAATCCAGAAGTGGTCCAAGGACACTCCAAACTCCAACTTGATGACTTTGCTGTTATTTGCATAAATTTTCCATGGAGTACTCTAATGTACAACAGAACATAAAGCTACAGTACTGTACTGTATACTATAGAATATAAAACTACAATACTGTGCTGTACAATACAACCAGCAAGATTGCACTAAGGTACTTTAGCAGAAGCCACCATGAGGGTGAGGCGTCCCTCACACGCCAGCATTGTAAATCCAAACGTGAATGACAAAGAGTCATTAAACAGGTCAGTCTCTAAAGAAGGAATATCTATATTTCTATGTCTAGAAACTGTCTCTGCCATCCATAGTACAGTCAATCAATTAATACTGCAGTGAAATTTCACTTTGCCATGAATTCTTACAAAGGTGTTTGAAGACAAAATATTGTTTTTAATATCCATTTCTGTTTTTAAATTCGGAAGCAGTTGCTTAAAAGAGATTATTTAATGTATGTTTTTCAGGGGACAGTTACAGAAAGATGGCATAAAACTATTCATTAAATATATAATGAGCCTTAGAAATTAAAATCCTTTGAATCTGTTATATCAAATAAAAACATCAAATTCAAAATAAAAGCACTTTTCCTTTTTGTGCTGTTATAGGAGCATAACAGTTTTTACTTCAAATCTTTGAAAAAAGGGATAAAACAGTAGAATATTCTCAAATACTATGTGCCAAGTTAAATCCCAGTGCTGCCTGGCAGCATATTCAGGCCGCGAGAGGGGACTATCTATAATTATTTCCACTATTTAGCTCTGTGAGCCCTGTCATCTCTGCATCACACACAAGGAGTAAGGATTGAACTTGTTCTGTCTCCCAGCAGCAAGGGAAACTATTCCTCACATATAAAGTTTGAAATCAAGGAAATAAACGCTTCCAACTCAATCTAATATAGCTGCACTTGTGGAAAATGAGGTCCAAGAACAGGTCAATGTCAGTATTATCTTGTTCATTTCTAGAAGGAGATTGTTGTGATTGCTTTTGTCAAGTGGTAAAATGTGGTGAAGGTTTGGAAATTGTGCATGGTTTACCAATAAAGTACTTTTTCCTCAGATAAATGTTTTTCTCTTTGTGTGTGTGTGTGTGTGTGTGTGTGTGTGTGTGTGTGTGTGGTCCTGGAACTTGAACCCAAGGCCTTGTGAGCCCTACCACTGAGCCACAGCCTGGGGAGGCCTAGATTAATAATTTTGGTTTGGTATTCCTATTTGATATAGTATTACACAGGTAGAGTGACAGCACATACAAAAATGAGGGAAATATATTTATATTACTTTTTTTAAGAATTGTGAAGAAATTCCAGGCTGATTATACACAATATTCAAAGTACAATGTTAATATATCAGGTGGTAGAAATTGCCAGTGTGAATGACAAAATTTTCCATGAACAGAATTTTAAGTAATAATGCAGAGTAACCCCACTGAGGGTGCTGAGTTAGTTGCAAATAATGTGCATGTTAATCTTCCCACTTCCCTAAATGGAGAATGCGGTGGTCTTCAAATGACTTAGTTTTGTAGTTACAAATGACAGTTGCAATGAGATATTGTTAAACTCGGCAGTTTGGTTATCTCTCAAGCCTGTTCAGGAATAATTCTACGATTATTTCTCTAGGTCATGGGAAATACTGAAGTTTAACATAAGAGCAAACAACAATATTCTAAGGCTGTAGAATGGAGTGAAGCACGCTTTGATGAGCGAGCAAGCAAAGTACCAGAACATCTAGGAATGGTTGGAATTGCTCCAGATTCACTTAGTATCTGATGGAGTTCATGAGTGCAGAAAGGAGAAAGGAGTAGAAATGTAAGAAATGTTGTGAAAAGGGTACATTTTAAGAATTAATCATATATGATGACCCTTGATGTTTCTTCTGAGGTAGAATATTCTCAAGTAGCGGGTTCTAAGAGACTTCTAAATTGCTACAAAGACGAACTAGACCAGTTCAGCTGTTGTTCCATACAAGTAGAGAATAATTACAAACAGATATTTGTGTGTGTGTGTGTGTGTGTGTGTGTGTGTGTGTGTGTGTGTGTAATTCTTTGTGAGTCAGGGATTGTAGTACTTTCAAAACACAGTCACTTCCCGGCATCAAAAAAAGACATCTAAAATTTAATATTTCTCATTTTTAAAAAATCACGAAATAAGAATGAGATGAAAGAAGTAATAAAATTTAATAGTTATTTATAATTTTGGATCAAATTTAGAAGTTCCTACCACACCATGTTAAATTTACAAATAGATATAATGAGCTAGACAGGATGACAGTAGGTTCTTATTTTATAAAGTACACTTACTAAAGAGTTGATGCCCAACATTGCTTGCTTCAGAAACAACCAATATTTCCTGGAGAAATATTCTTAATAGGTGTTGTGTATGTACAGATAAAGTGTTAGAATTATCAAAGTGAACAAAACAAGTGTTCCCTTTCTGAATGAGCTCTCATTAAGGATAGAATTACAGTTTTATATAAAGACATTAAATATAAAGGTTCGGTCTACTCACTTTGATAGAAAAAGTTACTTCTGATTGAGGTCAACAGGTAAAATGACTTATTTGAGAGAAAAAATAGATGATAGAGATAACAGATAAATTTCAGAGTAACAGTCTTGAATATTTTCCCTGACCACTGTCACATTTGTTTATTGATTATATAATGATGTTACACTCTTGATTCATAATATGTATTATTCCTTAACTTATGATTATTAGATATCAGTGATACAAGTGAAATTGTTTTACAAGGCAGTGTATTAATACATTCACTAACAAGAATTCTCACCGAGTTTAATTTTTCAACAATATTAAAGATGACTCATGGGTGCTGGGGACAGCTGCCCATAGGAACTGTTCATGTGGAATATTTAATGCTAAAGGTGACTCTTGCTTGTCAACGTATAAATTGGTGCTTTAAGTGTCAGACCCACAAGCTAGCATTTCAAAGTTGATAATTAGAACTTCAAGGAAATTATCCAGCATTATTATGTCTTTAAATATATTTTCTAACAATCTCAAAAGGTTATTAAAAGCCTTAAATGAAACAAAAAAGACCTGCAAATTGAAAGTACAGAATTTTCAGCATATTGTAGGTTTGGCAAGCATTTGAATTAATCCAGTTGGATAAAATTTGCTTACAAGGTGTCTTGGTTACTTTTCTCTTATTGCTAAGGCAATATACCTGACACCCAAAATTAAGGAAGGTAACATCTATTAAGCTCAGAGTTTGCGGAAGTTTCAGTCCATACTAGGCTGGCCCCAAGGCAGTGTAGCACATGGCGGGGACAACAGCTCATGTTGGTGGAACAGCAAACCAACAAGAGCAAAGGGAGGAGTGGCAGAGAGGAGTAAGCCTCTTTCCCTCCCTTATGTTGTGAGCAGGCTACCTCCAACCAGGGGGCATGTAGCTCTCACAGAATCTCCATGCCCTCTTCTTGCACAGGCTCAGGATGAATTCAAATTAAGCACCCTGGCTGCCTGCTGAATTACATAGTTAACCTTCTAAACTTCTCACACTGACACAATGCACAACATCCTGGAGCAGGAAGGGCGTGTCCTTTTCACCCCAAGATGCAGAACTCCTGAGTCACTCAGCCAAACCTCTAGACTCCCGGAGTTAACGCAATGTATCAGCCATAACACAAAGTGATAGCTTGATATCATTATAGAGCACCAAGAAAATAGAGTTAATTTTAGGCCTTGCTGCTCTTTGTCTTGTAAACTACCTATTTTTTATTTTAAGCAGTCTATCTTCTAAAATTTTACATTATGTCTTCAAAAAACAACATGCGCACACACACACACACACACACACACACACACATACACACTTATATATACTTTATGAATCTGCCAGCGTTCTTTTCTTTCTGTCACAGAAAACATCACACACGATAACTGTAATTGCAAAACTCATGCAGTGTGGTGAATTCTATTTACCATAGTGATAATGATGGTTAATGTTTTTCAAGTTCACTTTATATAGTAAAGCCATATGCTAAATATTTATATGCACAAATATTCAATTATCACAGTAAACTTACAAGGTTAAAGAGAATTTATTTAACATATGTAACAAATAATAAAGTCCTAAAATGTCTAATCCTAGTGTTTCCACAGTAGAATGCTTGATTATTTTGTTCTTTATATTTTAAATGAGAAAACACCAAAATTACAGCGTTGCTATTTTGGCAAAGTAAATTACAGACAAAAAGGAAACATTTTTGTTACACTTACCATTTTAACTTGAGGTTTTTCTTTTCACACAAATATACAATCGCATCTATATCATAATTATTTGGTTTAATATTTACTTTAGTGATTACATTTCTTCTTCTTTTATTCATGGCCATACTTTTAATTTTTCTAATAATAACTTTGCTTTTTATGGTTGCTAGTATATGTGACACCACTCTATAAATATACTAAAACAATAAATCTTGAAAAAAATTCATTTGCATTTTTACTGATATAAATATAGAAGCTCTGGAATACTGATAATCACATTTTAACTAGAAAACAATTAAGCTATTCTGTGTACATAGTTCTTAAATTTTAAGATTATGTAATTACTTAGTAGTATCAATAATTTCTAGAAAAAGCATCACCTACCACATAAACATATTTTATTAATGACAACTGTGGATCTCTGCTTTGAATTTTAGTCACAAAAAACAAGCCCTTTGCATTAAAGTTTCCTTCAAAAGTTCCCTCCACAGCAAAGTGCATGGCACTCAATTTATCTACTCAAGAATGATAAAGGGCTTAAATGTTATTTTGTGATTAGGAAACCTGGCTTCAGGAAGTGGCCCGGGATTGTAGCCTGGTAAGCCACCACTCGGATATTTATTGTTCTGATATGAATGCTATGATTTTTAAAAGAGAGAAACCCAAATTGGCTATTTTTACCTACAGAAAAAGCATTTTAGATGGGCACAATATTATTTTTTCTGTCAGAAAATATTTTATCTAAGCATATTGAGTACCCTTGACTAAATCAGCACAAATACCTACAAGAGCAAAAGGAAACAATTTCTAATTTAGATTTTTACTTACAGTACAGCACAATGCTAGGGTGGAAACATTGCACAGATACCTACAAGGGAGGGAGATTTTTATGGAGCATATTATAAAGTACGTAGTACATGCTTTTTCCAAAATATGAACCATATGACTTTTATAAAAAAACTTAGTTATAATGGGCAATAGCACTCACCAGATTTTATACTTCTTGTGTTTTATCCATTGAGCTAGCTAGCTGTCATCTATCTAAATCAAAACTCGTAATAGGAGTGTTTACAACCCATAAAATTAAACAGTTAATTTATAGAAAATAATTTTGATAAACCTGTGAAAGTCATTTACTGTAATAATTGCAATAAAATTTGAAACAAGATGCTATTTATGTTAGATTAATAAAAAATAAAAATTTCCATACTTATTATAGATAAAACATACATAAAAGGAAATTTTATAATATGTGGTGAATTTATAAAAGTCTTTGGAATTATTTTAGTAGTAGTTTGCCTCCAGCTTGCTATAGGTATAACACAAATATTTCTTGATCTTAGAAACGGTAAAATTTATTTTTTCAGATATGTGTCCAAATGCATAATGATGAAACCGTTTCATTTTACATTCTCAGTGATTCCCAAAGTGGAAACACTGTGTTTGCAATTGAGAATTTCTTCACTATATTTCATAATAACGTAGTGTAAAATGTTAAAGAATTAGAATAATATTTCTCCTATGAAAAACTTGCCAATATATATATAATATTAAGTAAAATATAAAGGAGTAGTAATTCTATTTCTTTATGTAGGAAAGAAACAATTAACAGAGTACATGTGCACAGAGTGCTTCTAATAGAATGTACAGATATCTGACTTTAAAAGTCTTCACTTTCTTTACAAGGTTTTTGTTTTAATATTTTGTTTATATATACATGCTGCTCTGTGCATTATCTTCGTTTTAGTAAATAGATGGTCGGAGAAGGGAAGGGTGCAGAAAAAGAAATAAGATAACTTATGTAAATGTAACAAATACCCACTAATTAAGTGCTCATTATGTATGACAAATATTTACTGATAAAGTAAATTTTTAAGAAAGCCTTCATAAGGGATATTTCAGTGACTACATATTGATGCTTTAGTCATCTGATAAAACAATCAAATAACATAGGGGATATTTTTCTCCCAATGTATTAAGAAAGCACAGAACTTCCGGGAAGATGGTGACCAGGTGAGCAGCAAAACAAAAATCCTCCCTGATAGAGAGCTCCAGCTCGAGACAGGCTTGGCGTGCACGAGTGCCAGGACCGCAGATGTGAAGTTCAAACTGAACGAGTTGCTCTGCACTGCCCAGGCCGCGGCGGGATGACCCAACTTGCTGCAGCGAGGCGCGGGCAGGCCCGTAGCGCTGGGCGCCTGAGGTACTCGGCGCAGGGTGCGGGCAGCAGCTCCACCAGGTCCGTGTGCCCCAAGGGTGCCCGCGGCGGGCCAGACCCTCCCTCCTCCCAACCCTGCATGGCTCGCCGGCAGCTGTGGCCAGAAATTGGCGTTTTGGCGTCAGCAGCCTGGGGCGGAATCGGAGCCTGGGCTCCTCAGGCAGCCTGTGTTAATCCAGGCTGCGGACCGGGGTCCCGCTCTGGTCCCTGTCCCCACTGCCGGCGCCCTCCTTGGCCTGCAGCCCGTGGGCACTGTGGCAGCTGCAATCGGCAACCCCTGTGAGAGCACAGAGGAGACAGAGAAGCCCCAGGGAGTGGTGGATTGCGGGCGAAGCATGAAATATTGGCACTTTGGGACCTTCCTGACTGCACAGATTCCGGGACAGGTGAGCTGATTGCGCACCACGACCGACCGGATCACTGAGTTGGGGAGGAGCTCGGCCCCCATTCCTGCAGGTACCCCTGGGCGGGCGGGGGAGCTGTTTACAAGCCCTGGCCAGGTCTCTGGGTAGGGAGTAGCTTGGCCCACAAACCAGCATCGGAGCAGCCTATTGAGCAGAACTCTTCGCAGAAAGATTAAGGGACATTCCCCCAAAGAGAAGGAGCCATTGGAGCAGCCTTTGCAATGGACCTTTGCCTGGTGAACTGCCTGGGTAATTTATAGCTAAATAGTTTGAATCTGATATCCAAAAATGGGAAGACAGAAGAATAAAACACAGTCTCAGAACTCAACCCCACCCAGAATAAGTCCTGGATGCGAAGATATAGGGGAACCAGAAAGTCACATACCTGCAATTTCTGAAACGATTGCATTGGAAATAAAGAAACATCTCCAACAGTCCATAAAAGAGATTAAAGCAGAAATAAGCCACATACCTGCAATTTATGAAACGATTACATCCAAAGTAACGAAACAACTCCATCAGGCCATAGAACAAATTAAAGCAGAAATTAGTCACATAACTGCAATCTTGGAAATGATCACATCCGAAGTAAAGAAACAACTCCATCAGGCCACAAAAGAGATTAAAGTAGAAATATTCTCTCAGACAAAAAATAAACTGAAAACCATAATGGAAGAAATGTTCTGCACACACAGAGAAGAAATAGATAAAACAATAGAAGAAAATAGGAAACACATGGAAACATTACAAGAGCAATTTAGGAATGAATTACCATGAATGAAACAGATCCAAAGAGATTGCCAGGAATTGAAAACTTCCATTGGAAGCTGGCAAAACCACTTAAATGAAGCCGAAGATAGAAATTCAGATCTTGAAGACAGCATGGCAGCTAATGAGCATGAAAGGAAGGATCTCATCAAGTCATCAAGGATCCAAGAAAAATCAATGCAACAGCTGCAAGATGTGGCAAAAAGACATAATATTCGGGTTATAGGAGTTAGTGAAACAGCAGGAGACCACACAAATGATATAAAAAGAATATTTGCTGAAATAATAGCAGAAAATTTCCCAAACAAGGTAATAGATAGTGAAATACAGTTAATCGAGGCAAATAGAACCCCAATGAGCCATAACCCAAACAAAACCACACACAGACATATAAGAGTCAAGATCACAGACATCCAGCAAAAGAACACAATATTAAAAGCTGCTAGAGAAAAGAAACAGATCACCTATAAAGGAAAGCCCATCAGAATCACAGCAGACTTCTCAACGGAAACCATGAAATCAAGAAGACCTTCGAGAGAGGTATTACAGATTCTGAGAGAAAACAACTTCCAACCAGACTGATATATCCTGCAAAACTATTCTTCAAATTCAATGGAGAAATAAAATATTTCCACGACAAAGAACAACTCAAGAACTTCATGAGTGCCAAAACAGCATTGCAAAAAGCACTAAAAGATATTCTAGACAGAGAAAAAAGTGACCACAATCCCAAGAACAACAATAGAAAGAAACCCTCTAACAGAACAGGTAAGGAAACAGACAGCAAAAGAAGGAAAACAACAACAAGTAAATTACATGACTAGAATAAGGCAACATATAACCATTTTAAGCATTAATGTAAATGTCCTCAATTCACCAGTCAAAAGGAAAAGATTGGCAGAGTGGAGTAAGGAACACAGTCCAACGATACGTTGTATACAAGAAACATATTTACTCAAAAGGAAATCCTCAGGCAGAAAGTTAAAGGATGGAAAACAATTCTCCATGCAACAGGTCCCCAGAAAAAAGCAGGGGTAGCTATTATGTTTGCAGAAAATGTAAACTTCAAACCAAAAACAATCAAAAGAGATAAAGGAGGCCATTACATACTAGCTAGGGTAAAGCTGCAAGAGGAAGAGGTAACAATCCTAAACATTTATGCACCAAACAATGGAGCACCAAACTTTACAAGTCAAATCTTAACAGACGTGAAAAATCAAAAAACTAATAACACTATTGTAATAGGTGACCTAAACACCCCTCTGATGCAAAGAGTCAGGTCAACTAGACAGAAACTCAGCAAAGAAATAACAGACCTGAACCAAAAGTGTGAACAAATGGACTTAGTAGATGTATGCAGAGTGTTCCACCCCACAACATCACAATACACATTTTTCTGAGCTGTACATGGCTCTTTCTCTAAAATTGATCACATTCTAGCCCATAAAGCATATCTACCTATATGCAAAATAATTGAAGTTATCCCATGCATATTATCGGACCACAGTGCAATGAAATTGGAAACTAATGACAAAGAAAACTCCAAAAACAGCATAAATTCTTGGAAATTAGACAACAACTTCCGGAATAACCAATGTGTCACACAAGAAGTTAAAGAAGAAATTAAAAAATACCTACGAAGAAATGAAAATGCAAGTACAACCTACCAACATCTGTGGGATGCAGTGAAAGCAGTCCTCAGAGGGAAATTTATAGCAATGAAATCATATAAAAAGAAAATAGAAAGAGAGCAAATAAATAGACTAATGCTGCACCTCAAACCCTTAGAAAAAGAGCAACAAGCCAAACCAAAAGCCCAAAGAAGGGAGGAGATTATAAAACTCAGGTCAGAAATTAATGCAATTGAGAGAAAGAAAACTACAAGAAATAAGTGAATCAAAGAGCTGGTTCTTCGAAAGAATAAATAAAATTGATAAACCTTTATCCAACCTTATCAAAAAAAAAAGGGAAAGAACTCAAATTCATGCAATAAGCAATAAAAAGGATGAAATCACTACAGATCCCACAGAAATCCAAAAGGTCATTAATACCTACTTTGAAAATCTTTACTCCCATAGGATAGAAAATACAGAAGAAATGGACAGATTGCTAGAAAGGTACAAATTACCAAAACTGAAACAGGAAGACTTAAAAATCCTGAATAACCCAATATCAATTAATGAGATTGAAAACGTCATTAAAATCTTAACAACAAAGAAAAGCCAAAGCCCAGGCCCTGATGGACTCACAGCAGAATTCTATAAAACATTCAGAGAAGATTTAATGCCAACGCTCCTCAAACTCTTCAATGAAATCGAAAAGGAAGCAACTCTCCCTAACACATTTGTAGAGACAAGTATTATATTGATACCAAAACCAGAGAAAGACCCAATCAAAGAAGAGAACTATAGGCCAATCTCTCTAATGAACATAGATTCAAAGATACTCACCAAAATACTGGCAAATAGATTACAGCAAATCATAAGGAAAATTATACACCATGACCTGCTAGGATTCATTCCAGGAATGCAGGGATGGTTTAATATACACAAATCAATTAATGTAATATATCATATGAATACAGCCAAAGACAAAAACCACATGATCATCTCAGTAGATGCAGAAAAGGATTTCAGTAAAGTCCAACATGCGTTCATGTTAAGAAACCTTAGAAAAAACAGGAATGGATGATCTCTACCTCAGTCTGATCAAAGCCATCTGTGACAAACCAAAAGCCAACATTATATTAAATGGACAAAAACTGAAAACTTTCACATTAAAGTCAGGAACAAGACAAGGATGTCCATTGTCACCATTCCTATTCAACATAGCTCTGGAAGCATTAGCCAGAACAATTAGAGGAGACAGAGAAATAAAAGGAATAAGGGTAGGAAAGGAAGAAGTCAAACTATCACCATTTGCAGATGACATGATACTATACATGGAGGACCCCAAAATCTCCACAAGAAAACTCCTAACTAATTGACAAATTCAGCAGAGTAGCTGGACACAAATTCAACAGCCAAAAATCAATAGCATTCCTATACACGAACAACAAACAGACTGAGAGAAAAATTGAAGAAACCATAACTTTTACAAAAGCAACCAAGAAATTGAAATACTTAGGAATCAATCTAACAAAGAATGTGAAAGATTTATTCAGTGAAAACTACAAGACTCTGAAAAAGGAGATTGAAGAGGATTTCAATAAATGGAAAAACATACCATGTTCATGGTTAGGAAGAACTAACATTGTAAAAATGGCCATTGCTTTCTTATGAATTCAAGCTTACATGACTATTAGGACAGCTTGTTCTTTTAGACATGAAGATAAACTTTTGTAATCATCTATAATGATACAATCCGCACAAAGCTCAGAAAAGCATGCTGGGGTGATGCCAACTGGGCTGTTTGAGAAGATTCCCAGCGAGGTAAAGAATAACATTTGTGACTCATTATTAGCAACAAATTAAGTACATAAAGATGATCATTTTTAAAAAGATAGATACAAATTTTACATTTCTGAGTATGAAATGCAGGGCAGCAAAATATACTGTTGTACAGATGATACAAGTGATTTTAATAGAATTTCAGTGTATTTTGAACACTAATTATGTCTATTCTGGTTTTTTGTCTTTTACTCTGTCACTGCACTTCACCATCTTTTTCCTTCCTTCATCCTTGCACTACCAAACACTTTCCCTATGAAACAAGCACCCAGGTACTTTATTTGGGAAAGAATATTTTTTAAAAATGCATTGCATTTGTGTAAATATATAATCAACCTTTTTTCACCAAATATATAATCACCTTTTTTTCTGATATAGTTTAAATCTCCTAATTAAAAATTGTCATCAAGCTAATTAATTTTATTTCACAGATAAAATAGGAAATAGGAATTGATGAATGTCTGCCACATGATAGCATTTTAATTAATGAGGAATCTTGTCTAACGTGTAAAATATTGTAGTCTACTACCACATAGATATCGACTTCTAGTATTTAAATTTGGTGATATGAGCCATGCGTGGTGGTAAACACCTGTAATCCCAACACTTGGGAGGCTGAGGCAAAATGATCACCATGAATTTGATGCCAGCTGAGGACACAAAGTGAATTCAAATCCTGTCTGAACTACATAGTAAGACCCTGTCTCAAAAAAAGTTGGTAATATGTTTTAGAAATTTTTAAGAAAGTATATACTTTAAGACTATTAATTGTGACCAATATTTCATTGTTCTGATTTGTCTATAAATTATCAAGTTTATCCATATCTATTTGTTAAGTAACAATTTAATATTAGATCAATTTTAAAGTTAATTAAATGTCCCTAAAACATATTAAAATGAAATATTTGTAATTATTTTTAAATTTTCATAATTCATTTCACTGTAGCAAAATATGTTTCACTTTTCACATTCCAAATATTTCATCTCTAAAATATTTGCTTATTTAATCTGTGATAGACAGTTTAAATTTAGAATAGCCTCTATCAAAAACAAAGTTATGTTTTATGCAAATAGAAAGGAAAATGTTTACAAGTATTATTTTTTATTAAAATCAAATAAATACTTCATGGACTTTTAGATACTATCAAATTATTTGTCTTATTCAAAAAATTTATCTTAAAAATATATACTTCCATGCTTGTGTGTAATATTTATAAGCTACTGTTTTCTGCAAGTTTTTCTTAAATCAAAAGCCAGCATATTCCAGTTTCCATTTCTTTACTTTTTGGAAAATTGGAAGACTACTTTTTAGAATGATTATTGAATTTATATCACATTATCTGGTTCATTAATTTTACAACATTGCTAAATACTTAAATTCAAACAAGAAAATAAAATAATTTTCTACAACATAGAAAAATTTTAATATACATATAGTTTTCGGTTCCCCCCGACTTTCAGATTTATTGTATTAACCACAAAAAATTCCAGCAATTGTTTTTTAAACATTGTTCCAGATATTTAACATATGTTCTACCATCCAGTGATTATGGAATAAAGTTTAAGTTTCTTACAGTTGAAAAGAATTTAAAGCGGCAAGGATTAACCAATACGACTCTGCGTTATGGCTAGCCTGAAGAATAAAAATCAGTATCATCCATCCACAAAGGACACTTAATTATTCACCAAAATGAGCAAAATATTGCCATGATCAGGGAAACCCTGCTGTACATATGCAAATCAGAACATAATGCAAAGTCAACCTGGATAAAAATTAGATGGAAATATGGGGAATGGATCACTGGTAAGGAGTTCTGAAGGTCGAGTTGTTACAGGACTTCTGCCTTGGAATTCTGACTACATCGGACTATATCTGAACAAACTGTTAAGTTAACCACTCCAGTTACACAGCAAAATTCTTCATGATTTAGGAATGTAGTAAGCATACATCAGTAAAGACAGCCCTGAATATTTCATGAAATCCATTGATTTATCCCAGAAGAATTTGAAAACTTAATCAGAATGAACTGCCGAGACAGCTTTCCTTTGCTGTCTACCACGTTATGCAGAGTTGTATCATCAGATACAGTATTGAGCCTGAAGCAGTAGGATCTGTGAATGTAGCCTTAATTAGAAACAGGATCTTCATAGAAATATTTAAATTAAAATGAGTTATTTAAGATGAGCCTTAAAGCCATATTGACCATATGGTTGTAAAAAAGAGGAAATATGGCTGTAGAGAAACACACCAAGAGCTGGGCAGAAGATTCTTCACGAGATAGGAATGACTAAAATCACCAGAAAATAAGCAGAACATCATATAGTACTTCTCTGAAGAAAGTAGCCTTGTTAACACCTTGATTTTGGACTTCTAACCTTCAGAGTTATAAGAGAATGTATTTTGTGCTTCTGAGACACACATATTTTGTTACTTTGACTGTAGGAAATTAATGCGTCACCTATACATTTCTTCTTTTCATAAAATGCAAGTATGTTTCTCTCCATATTTTTCCGCTTTGAAAATACTGAGCTTTGATATTGATGTGTGAGATAAAGTCATGAAAAGGGAACAGCGAAAGTTAGTTTTCCTTCTCTAAAAGTGGAGTTTTTGTCACTACATGTTTTATGAGATTTCTCTAGATGTTTAGAAAGACGAATAAAAAAGACAATTGGATGTGGCGCTTCATAACCGTTATATTCTAAACAACACCATTAATATGTCTGATCACTTACCAGAAAGAGCTGCAAATTGCGATCTAGAGGTCTGACCTTTGCTCCCCCTCACCGCAGCCACAAAGTTCCCAGGCTTAGCTGGTGAGCTAGAGAACAAAGCCTACTCTGAGAACAGGGCACACCCATCCCCCTTGTTAGGTCAGGGGACCCCAACAACAGAACGCTAGCCGTAGGCATTGTCAGGACTCAGCTCATCTTACTCCGCCCATCTTTCTCCCCCTTCTCCTCCCCTCACCTATGCCTGCCCCACTAAAGCCTTGAACATTCACCTAAATAATTCAGCTCAATCGAAAGGACTCGGGCTCCTTTGGGGGTACTGCAGGGATTCCCACACGGAACCCCCAAACTTGGGCTGGCCCTGTGTTCTGTGAGCAGGTCATCATCATATACCTAACAGAGGCCATGTTACAAACAAGACTGCATTTCCAAGTGGTAATTATGATGCCCACACAAAGCAGAATCATAAACACTGTGTCTTATGTGTACCCTTGGAGCACGGGAATACAATATTGTGTCATGGACTATTACACAATGTGTCTGCCTAGAGATCTTGGAATTGCTCAATACAAAGGAATATTTTAATTAAGCACTCATTCAACAACAAAAACAAGTAAATTATAACTCAATACAAAGTCGATGAAGATATTTTCTTGTTTTATACATCAATACTGACTGAAAAATAGAATATCAACAACATAAACTTATTTTGAGTGATTACAAGGTATGAATACAGGCTAAAAATGTTGAGAACACTCGACTGTGATGTGATTGTCTGCACTGAAAAATCAGAGCACATTATTTTCTCCTCGAGAGCTTCAGATTTTCACTCTGGCATACCACAAAGCAAACGTTTATATCGAGTATGCATTGATTATATAGTGGGACCTAAATGATATCTGAGTGAACTCTAATAGTGTTTAAGGAACAGAAGGACATTACATGCGGAAAAGTAGCCTCCAGCTATTAGTGCAATATACATTTAATAGCAGAGTTTACCACCAAAGCTTTAACTGCAAGTAATTTACATCTGTTTTCTTAAATTCATGGTGTTATTTCAAGCTAAAGCATTCTCTTGTTATATGTTGAAGTGTTATGGAGACTAATAATTAAAAGACTCAAGACAAAAACATTGATATGTGGCAAGAAATAAATGAACAATAACATTATCTTGAAATTTTAAAATTTGACTCCACTCTGATTGTGCTCTGTATGTTCAATGCTGTTTTGTGTGCTTATGATTTCATACTTGAATTAAACAATTCTAAAGCTTTCCTGTTTAATGGTATGTGTTCCATGGAATGACAAAATTGAATATTATATACATGACAGGCTTATTTTTTGTTGCTACACATACTATTAATTTTTAGAAGCCTCAAATAATTGTTGGAAAATCTAGGTGATTTTCAAATCTTGAGATGTAGTGACTAGAAATAGCACTTATGCTGTAGCAAGTATGGGAATGTGTAAATAAATACCATTCTTTGCCACTAAAACCTTGTGTTTGGGTTGAAAACCTGACCTCACGGGTAATGGGTCAGGTTTTCCTTAGAGCGTGAGGTGCCATAGATGTGGAGAGGAGATACTCCTCTGTGGAGCAATGCCTCTTATCTGCCATACGCAGGTTCAATGTGACCATCTCACCTGTGAAATAAATCTTAGGTTGAGTTAATGATTAGGTGACAGCATTTTCAAGTAGAAACACAGACTGTGATCCAGTCTCTAAGGCAAATAGGGTGGGCTGCAGATCAAATAAAACTTGGATGATTGGATTAAAGGTGTGGAGGTTTGGATCAGTTGTCAAATTTATATTGGCTGTGGGTCCTTCCAGGGGTCTAGAGGAGCTCCCTTCTGGTTGTGTCTTGGTGGGTCCAGGAGAGCTGTGCCCATGAGGTCTCTCTCTCATCTCTCACACCTTTTGCTCTGTAATTGTTCCCTTCCTGTGCTCCCCACCTGCCATGAACTAGATATCTTTGCTCTGCAGTGTTTTTCTTCCATGAAGTTTCTGCCTTAGAGACTCCTAGCCATGGACAGCATCTTCTGAAGCATGATTTAAATCAATTACACATTAATGCAATACTCATTTCATTATAAGGTCTGAATACATTTCTGTTTTATGGTTGAATTTTATGGTTGAATGTGTTGTCCTTATACATCTCCTGTATTGGAATCCATGCAATGACTTATTTACTTGTTTATTTGTATGTTTCTTGTTCTCTGGTTCAGATATCTCACTTCTAGTAGAGACTGATCTGGGGCTCCCTGCCTCTTGGTCCAGGGAGGGCTCATTCAAATGATCCTTCTTTTTCAGCCCCGAGTGCTGGAATTAGAGGTATGCGCCAACATACCAGGCCCATGAAATGAATTTAATGACCTAATATTATTCAAGATAAGACATTAATTTTAAATGTAAGTTCTTGCATTTTATAGAATGTATTTAATTTTATTTATTTTAATGTGATAGAAAAATTATTGTTGCATTTTTCAATATATTAACCAAAAACAAGTAACTGTATCACTTATTTTTCATCCTATTTTCATTCACCCCTCTCTTTTCTCTTCAATCTGTCTCTTGATCCCCTTCACATCTGCAGCCCAAATTCTTTCATATGCTGCTCATTCATGTTTTATATCATTTTGTTTAGTTCTGCTAGCTTTTTATTCATGTTGGTAGCTTTGTTTGTTTCGCCCAATATCTTATTTGTATCTTCTCTGATATGAAATGTCTTATTGATCTCTTTTTATTATCTTACCTGATACCATTTTGAATAATTAAGGTGGATAACTTTTGGTTTTCTCCCTTCAGTGTCCCATGGATTAAGTTTGGAGGAGGTTTGGATATATTTTGCTATTCTTCTTCTCATGTTTTTATTTTCTTGTTCATTTATTTGTTTTCAAGTTGAGGGTAAGGGGTTGACTCTATTGAAATGTTTTGTTTCTACCTTTAGCTATTGTCTACATTTTTGTGTTGTCTTCTGGGTTTTGCAAATTATCAGGCTTTGCCTTCGTTTCCTACCTCCATGTCCTTTGGATTGTCAGTCATGCAGTGTTTGGCCCAGTAACCAGCTATCCAAGAATAGGCATGGTGTGACTAATGACCTCAAGGAAGTCCACAAGTTGAAGAGAAAAAACACCAACCCTGAAAAAGCTTGAAGAAGGAAAGATAAAAATAATAAAATACAGAAAATTCAAAAAAGAATTCAATCAAGTTAAATATTCTATATTTTTTAATGAATGGTTTCTTCCCAAGTTCTGTAGCTTTGATATTCAGCTAGTCATGTCTTTTTCTCCCTAGCTTTAGTGCCCACGAGTGTTTGAGTAGCTTGCCCTGCACCAGAGGCCCCTCTTTCTGTCTAATCCGATATCCCTTACCATCCAGGCCAAGGTGGTTCTTGCTCCTGTTGGTAGGTGGGGAGCACAATCTGCCTTCTGGTCTCTGCTCTCTGTAGGCCATGGGGGCGAGGGTTCGAGTGGACAGTTGTGCTTGTTGTTGACAGTCAGAAAGTCTGGTTGCTCCCTCCTCTCCTCAGGTGTACTCTCCACTCAGAGTCAGGTTATTTGGATATTCCTTTCCTCTGCTGCCTCATGCTGAGGTGAAGCAAAATGTAGACCCAGCTTGGAGTGGGTGGATGAACTCACCTGTCTGGTCAGGGGTGGGTCACCCGAGTCCCGCATAGCTCTACCTGCCAGCATCAGGAAAGGGTCACTGGTGGTACAGTGCAGGGCCACTGAGGGCACCTGCCTGTTCATATACTTTCTTGAATCAGGGATAGGATGGCATGGATCTGGTTGTGTCTGCGTGTTCACATCGCATCAGAGGGGTCCATTGACTCTGACGTGTAACTACCTGTTCCCTTCCTTGCTCATGACCTCACAGGGGTGCCAAGGTTCTTTTTTTTTTTTTTAAATTTAAATAGTCATCTGCCATGGTCTGGTTGCAGCAGGTCCAGGAGATTCCTGGAGGAGGGAAGGATGCAGGTGAAGACACAAACAACACAGATACCAGAGGTCCTCCTGGTGGGCCAGGGGACAAGGTTCCTCTGACGTATTAAAATGTTTTTTTGCTTTAATATATACCTTTGCAATTACGTATGAAACTCTTAGATACAATGAGGTTTCTGTTTCAGTTACAGATTCAGACATGGTTGACCAACCATCTGGTTGCAAGCCTAGCAGGAAATCAACATTTCTAAAGCATATAAAAGGAAGCAAAAAGATCAATCACTACGTGTTGTTGATTAAGTATAATTGTTCACAGAATTGTTCACTTGTCTACTGGACAACAGGACCCACTTCTACCATATCTCTTTCTAGAGCCAGTCCAGCACACACAGGGTGTTAGTCTAATGTTTCCCCATGCACTGAGTTTTCAACAGGGCTCCCCTCCCGTTCTGGTGGGTGAACATCGCCACACAGGGGGCAGGGGACTGATGCCAATCTCTATGGTGGCTTTTACTTCCCCTTTCAACCCTGGAGGGGTGCCTGTCATCTTGGGTTCTCATTGCTTAACTACTTTCAGTTCTGATCCTTCAGGTCCCCAACTGTCCTTTATCAATAGCACAGTGAATATGTGAAAAGCTATGATTAATGGAGAGTAGAGAGAGGCCACACCCCCATCTTATGCGGTCCCTGCATTGCTGATATCCGCTGCCAGTCCTGACTTTGTCAAGGAGCTGACACTTGAAGGTCTCCAGCAATCATATTTTACTTTTCTGTCACACCTCCTAAAACTTTATGTAGTGTTTTGACAACATGTTCATGTTTAATTTACTTAAAATTAGACAAGTTTCAGAGGTCTTGAGCAGCCACTAAATAGACACAGACTGCATCAAAAACAAAGATGCTCTTGCAACTCCCACATAGCAGTGTATATCATCTTTGAGTTACTGAGAATAATTTGAATTTGACTTTGCTTTCATAGCCTTCCAACTTTCCATAATAACTGGTCATCGTGTAAATATGTTCTTCAAATGAATGCGTTAATTTAGGGTTTATTCTGTAGTCATTTAATTTTTTGCTACTTCATTTCTATTTTACTTCCAAATAATTCTTATATTCTAAAAGTAATCATAACAAATGATACAAAAATGCTTCCATAAATATGTTTTAACCCAAAATTTTTATATCATTTTTAATGTGCTTGATGTTACCTATGAATGTTCTGCCAAATTTTCAAAATTATCTTATACTCTTTATGTGTAATAGTATAAATTCATGAATTTTATTATCTGTTTTATTCAAGGTGAAGTTTAAGAAATGCCTCGTAATATGGCCTTGTTAAAATATAGAATACAATTAGATTTCACCCTTCATATATAGTGACATATTATTTGAAAACTCTTTTCAAGATATATTTTGGAGAGCATAGAAAGATATTAAATAGTCAAATTGCTTCTACAGGTATCCATTAATTCTCTTTCCATGGTAAACAAAGACTGTGAAATCATATAAATATGTTTAGTACTTAAACATAATATGCAGTCTAGACCACCTGTGAGGGTTTTTGTGATACTTTAAATTCAGAGAAATTAAATTTCGTTTGTGAGATCTTACAGTGATGCAATGGGATAGGTACAAAAATTCATTTCATTTTCTTCAATTACAGATAGCACTTTAGAAATGAATACTTGAGAGGTCATTGATATAAATGCTCACTTTCTTTGGAGTCAAAGAAAAGTAAATTGTGAAACACCAAATGCTTTTTCCTCCTAGTTCTTTATACTAATTTAAAGGTATTTGGAGGGACTACATAGCTTTACTTCTTTTGGATAATTACAAATGACAAATACTTTTACATTTCTCCCATTGAAAAACTGGATTTTTGTGACTTTGCTTTGTAACAAGGCAAATATTATGGCCACTTTGCATAACAGAATTTCAAGAGTGATGACTGTGAGCATTTATCTGGGTCCAGTACTTAAAGAAATGAAATCTGTGTGTCACTTAGAACAAATTTCTTGTTAAACTCCCTGTGAACGTTCAGTTACTGTATAAAGGAGTAAAAACAACCCCACAAGTGATTTCAAGTGTTTGGCAGACAACGCTAGAACAGCTACTACACAGTAATGAGCACGAATAGCCACCATATGTGTCAGTCGGCTTCAGTGCCCATCTCTGCAAAATCTTGCGATGGGCAAAATATCTGACCACAAGCATGTGATGTAACCCAGGGGAGAACATGATGATTTCCTTTAGTGAACCTACTACATAATGAAATAGAATAAATTATTGCTATAAAGGACTGGGATTTTAATGTGATTTGCTAACTGAAGTAGTTATGCAAAATGATTTCTCCGTACTTTGGAGTTTTCCCCTTGGAATCTGCAATATCTTGACAGAGTCATTAAATATATAATAATAATACATGACATAGAAAGTCATTGTTTTCCTATTTACTTTAATTCTACCAGGTCCTGGGATAATGTTCATGCCATGTATCAAATTTCCAAGTATGAGCAATTTGTTTCTAGGCATTTAATTCAGGAAAATATCCAAAGACTGATAATCTTTTCTCAAACATATCTTTAGTATTAACAGCATGCCTTCCCAGGAGAGTCTCACATGGTTTATTAGAGAAAGAGGTATGCAAGAGAATATCAGAGTAGAGCTACCGGATAATGCAAGTGTTCTGAAACAGGGGAGACAAACATAAGCAGGTATAGAGTGGCAACTGATGTAAAAGTTCACTCGATCAAATCAAATGCCAGGATCGATGAGAAAAGGAAGTGGAGACACAGCTGGTCTAGAGCTCACTCGGCACCTGTACCCAGGCGCTGTACCATCTGGTGTTTTTTCTAACACCCTGAAAGACAGTGCCACAGATGCCTCAGATGCCAGACTTCTGGGATAGACTTTGTAAATCCTCTCCCACACACTTGGAAGAAGAGAGCCAGCCCTGGATATAACTCTAGTTAGGGTCTCAGGGAAGCTGTGGATTGAACCTAGTGGAACATGGAGGAAAAAGACAAAGCCAAAACTCCAAAAGAGATGATCCTGCCTCCTCACTTATCTCACTAAATACTAGGTAGTTCTGTGTCCCTGAATCATCCTGCTCACAGTCTAAGATTCAGTGTTGGTGATGAAAGGCCCCCACCCTGAAAAGAGAGCAAGTGAATACCGTGAGACATGGACAGTGAAGAACTCATTATGGGGAAGTTGAGGACTATTATGGTTTGTGCCTGCATGTCTCCCCAAATCCTCTTATAGTCATGGGGCAGGCTTCTAGATTTTTAATTGTTCCATAGTCCAAAGCTGGGACTGTGTCTGTGAATGTTACACCTGCCCTGGGGCAGACATTCTCTATACAATGCAAGGGAGGGAAAGTAGCTTGCTCTTCCCTCTGCCGCTCTTCTCTTTGTATTCTTATTGTTTGCTGTGTTCCACTGCCATGAACAGTTGCCCCCTGCCATGTACCACTCTGCCTTGGAGCCAGTCAAGTACACAGTGAAACTTCTACAAACTGTGAGCTAAATAAACCTTTCCTTCCTTAATTTTGAGTGTCAGGTATTTTGTCTCAGCAATGACAGAAAAGTAACCAAGACAGAATTTGGTACCAGGAGTCAGGTGGAGTTATACAAGCCCTTTGGAGCTCACAGGGTGCCATAGATTCCTTCGGATGTTGCAAGTAGAACTACAGGACATAATGTAAGCCCTGCTAGAATTTGGACTTGCTTTGCTCCCAAAGCTTTTATCCCCCTCTTTGTATATTTTCGAATGGTAATGTTTATTTTGTGCCATTGAATGCTGGAAGTGTCAAACTTTTCATTTGCATAGAGGCTCACAGCTAAAAGTTTGCCTTATATCACAGAGGAGATTTGGGACCTGTACTTTTCAGGAATGCTGATTTTAGTAACTCTTAGAGCTGGACTAAGATGTCTTTTGCATGAAGGAATGTGCATGAGTTTGGAGACTAGGGGTGGAATGTTATAGTTTGTGTCTCCATGTTCCCCCAAATCGTCATGCAGTCATGGGATGGACTTCTAGATTTTTGATTGATCCATTGTCCAATGCTGGGATTATTGGTGTGTGTGTTACACCTCCCCTGGGGCGGGTATTTTGCATAAAATGTAAGGGAGGGAAAGACGCTGCATACAATGTAAGGGAGGGAAAGAGGCTTGTTTTTTTCTCTGCCACTCCTCCCTTTTTGCTTTTGTTGCTTTGCTGTGTTCCACTACCATGAACTAGTGCCCTCTGCTATGGGCCACTTTGCCTTGTAGCCAACCAAGTGCGGTCTGAAACCTCCACAAACTGTGAGCTAAATAAACATTTTCTTCCTTAATTTTGGATGTAGGGTATTTTGTCTCAGCCATGAGAGAAAAATAACCAAGACAAAGAATACATTTAAGGAGACATAGGGGAGATAGTTTGATAGAGAAGAGATAGACTAGAGTGATTGCTCTTCTTTTGTATTCTCAGACAACAGTGATACTTAGAAAGTGTGACATCAGGCCCGCTACTCACCATACAGTTCTGCCAGTGGAAGGGATATTGAACACTTTTATACTTAGATTAAACCCATAGATGTCACAGGACATGCTGATTTGGAGCTGTACATAGCATCCCCAGAAATACAGGGGAGAAAGTCAGATTCAGCAGAGCCAGATCACATCTGGGGATGTCTTATTTTCTTTTTTCTCTCCTCTCCTCTCTTCTCTTCTCTTCTCTCCACTACTTCTTGTTTCTTTTTTGTACCAGGAGGTGAACTCAGGACCCTGTGCTTGCCAAGTGGGAACTGGTGCTCCTCATCTGCATGTGCATCCCCTCTCACTGTCTTCTTAAACACTAGCAAAATCTGAGGTATGGTGAAGCTCTGCTCATCACCAACTCTTCCACTTTAGGAAAAGAGATCCATTGCCTATTGGAACTCTTGGGTCAGTGACTCGAGTGGGGGCCATGGGTAAAATGACAGAGAAAACATTTTTAGTAATGAACTAGGCAAAAGATCTATGGGAAGAAAGACATGCAGAAAACATGAGATCTGCCCTGAAATGAAGAAAACAAAATAGGAAGTAATGGGTAAAAAGTGACAGAGAACCAGATGTTGGGTGAATAGCACCACACAATGGATCTATATAAATCATAATAGATATCTATAGAATGCTCTAACCTACTATAACAGAATATACTTTCTTCTCAAAAGCACCATGCATTTTCTCTAAAATCAACCACGTACTAGCCCATGAAACTTGCTTAAATGAATATAAAATAATTAAAATTTTCCATGACTTTTATCAGATTATAGTGCACTGAAAGTAGAAATCAATGGGATAATATACCATGGAAATTTTGAAAACACTTAGTCATTAAATAGCACTATTTGAAGCAATGGTTTAAAGAAGAAATCAAGGCAGCAATTAAAAACATACCGGAATCAAACGATAAAAACAGTATAACAGGGAAGAGCAGTGGCAAGCAGCCTCTTTCCCTCCGTTACACTGTAAGCAAACACTCATATGAAGCACTCACACATATAATCCCAGTATTGAACAATGGATCAATTAAAAGTCTAGAATAGAAGTCCTCCCCATGACTGAATGAGGATTTGGGGGGACATGTAGACACAAATCATACAGAAATGAAAAGGGAAAATCACAACAGAAAATGCTAACATTTGGATTGATGAAGATTTAAAAAAATAAATAATCCCTGAACATTTCAAATATAGGTAAAGAAATTGAGACATCCATAGAAAACTTACCAAAAAATAAGAAAAGATCAGAAATCAAAATATTCCACTCTGAATTCTGCAAGAACTTAAAAGGAGGTCTAATGCCAATATAGAAAAGTATCATGATGCGTGTACTTATTTTTTTTCCATGATTCTGGTTACCAAACCAAATTAAACAAGAACTGAATAAAATTTCTCCACAAGATCTACAGTGGACCTAACCATTAGTAATACCAAAAGGAAAACTGATAGTGGTACACTACCACTACATTGATTCCAAAAACAATGACCCAACAAAAAGCATAAGAATGTACCACAGGCTGATATTTTAATGACTATAGAACCAATAGTTCTCAACAAGATCGTGGTAAACATAATGAACAAATCATCAAATATATTAGACATCATCATTAAGTAAACTTCATTTTAGAGTTTCAAAAATGTTTTATCATATGTAAATCAATAAATGGAGCGACCTTATGGACTCAACTGGGCACCCCAGAGCGCCTCATTGGGGCAGGCCTTTGGACTCGACAGGGACCCTGGGAGAGCCTCGCTGGGCCGGATCCTGGGAGTCTGCGGGAGCATCACTGTGGACTCGACCCAGCCCCAGGAGAACCTCGTTGGGGTGGAGCCCGGCAGTCCACAAAGGTGAATCCACAGACTTGACCAGACCTCCGAGGGCCTCGAGGGCTTAGGATTGGGGTGCTGACCATAGCATATCTGGTTCCTGCCTTTGTACTGTCTTTGAGGATGAGTGTTTTTCCACTTAGTGCCAGACTAATTTGAGTGCACAAATGTTTGTTACAGCATAATCTAAAACAGCCATGTGCCTTCTCAATGTGAGAATCCTTGGGAGTAAATAAACCAAAAAGTACAGTTATCATCAGAGAGAAGACGACTGATTGGGTGGGAGAACAATGGACATGAAGATGGAGAACACCGTTTAATTAACCAAATGTGCCATTATTTGTATAACTGAATAACAAAAACAAAGGTATCATTTCATAATATAGCATCCATTGTTAATTCCCCAGTATCTTCTCTATAATTGTGTATTTCCTTTATTTTTCAATTATTCTGGTTTATAACTGAGTAACAAATGTGAAGATAACATTATGTAATATAGCATCCATTGTTAATTCCCTAGTATCTTCTCTATAATTCTGTATTTCCTTTATTGTTTTTGAGATATTCTGGTTTATATCTGAGTAACAAATGTGAAGATAATATTGTGTAATACACATCCGTTGTCAATTCCCTGCTATCTTCCCTATAATTTTTTATTTTCTTATTGTTTTTGTGTTATTTGGTTTTATATTCATTTTTAAAATAAAAAATAAAATAAAATAAATGGAATACATAACATAAATAGGACAAAAATTACATGATTTCCACAGATGCAGTCAAAGCCTTTGATAATATCTAATGTATGTTGAAGATAAAAATCGGATGCAGGTCAACAATCACAAAACTATAGTTACACTCATTAAATGGGGAAAAATTGTATTATTTTCCTCTAAAAATAAAAAATAAGACAAGGATGTTTACTATCACTGCTCCTGTTTAACCTAATAGACAAGTATTAACTGGAGAAATTAGACAAGAGTGAGAAATAAAATAGACATGTATAGGAAAGGAAGAAGTTCAGCTATCTATCACTTTTTTGTAGATGTCATGATTGTGTATATACCTGATTCAAAAGATTTCACCAGAAGACTCCTAGAACTGTGACCAAATTAATCAATATAATAGGATACAGTTTCAGCACACAAAATCAACACTGGTTCAACACATTAATAATGAGCCTACTGATGAGAAATTGGGGAAAGGAATTTTGTTCACAATAGGATCAGGAAAAGTAAACATTTAGGAATTCTAATTGAGTAAACAAAAGACCTCTACAGTGAAAAGTACTGTGTGGAAAAGAAAGAAATCTGAAAGCCAACATCTGAAAATTGAAAGATACACCATGTTCCTGGATAGGCAGAACCATTATTGTCAAATTTGCCTTAGTTCCAAATACACACACACACACACACACACACACACACACACACATATATAAAATAAAATATATATATTTTAAATATCTTTTAAAATTAAATATATCTAAATTAAATACAATCCCAATCAAAGTAATAATAATAATTCTATTCATCACAGAATTAGGGAAACCATTGTAAAATCTATGTGAGATCAAGAGAGACTCAGAATAGTAAGAGCAATACTTAGGAAGAAGAGCACAACAGGAATTATCACAGTCCCAAACTTGAAGTTATATCACAAAGATTTTTTGGGTGTGTGTGTGTGTGTCAGATTTTACAAAATTAACTGTATTGATACATTGTAAACAATGTGCCATTGGCAAAAATGCACCATGACCACATGGCAGTACCATGATCACACAAATAATGATCACCTTCATGGAGGGAATATGCACCTGTACATGATCAAACTGATTCTTATTTTTCCCATTCCCATAACATCCCTTTAACCCCTCTTCCCCTCATTTACAAAAGTGTTGTTTCCATTTTTTCCTTCTTTTCTCATCATCCTTTTTCCCCTTCCTTCCTTTCCCCCCTCCCATCTTTAGTTACCCTTCCCATTTGAACATTTTCTTCTGTTTCCCAATATCACAAAATATTATACATTTGGTCTTTATTTACACTTTTGGTTCCTCACATCAGAGAAACAATGTGGTACTTACATATGTGTGTCCAATTCATTTTACTTAAGGATATGGCCTCAAGATACACTCATTTATCTAGTAATGTCTCAGGCATACCCTTTTTCGTGGGAGAGTAGTACTCTATTGTACATAAAAATATGTCTTCTCTATCCATTCATCAGTTGATGGACATTTGGACTATTTCTAGGATTTAGCTATTACCACTATATGGCCGTACTCTTATAAACATGTGTGCATATATTACTGTGGTAATGAGCTTTTAATTCTTTCAGGAAGATACCATTAAGGAAAATACCTGGGCCAAATGGAATCTAGCCATAGATTTCTGAGCAGTCTCCACAATGATTTTCACAGCGATTATAGCAGTTTACATTCCCACCCACAGGAAAGAAAACTTCCTTTTTCCCATAGCCCCACCCCAACATGTGTTATTGTTTAATTTATTGATGACAGCCATTGTTTCTGTGGTGAGATGAAATCTCAGTGTTATTTCAATATGCATTTACCAAATTGCCAATGATGTTGAACATTTTTTCTTATATTCGCCTGCTCCTTCTTCTTCGTCTGAGAAATGTTTGTTTTCAAATTTCCATTTTTGGATGAGTCTTTACAAATTTGAGGCATCTGATTTGTTTGAGCTCTTTATATATTCTAGCTATGTATGTTTGTCTGAGGAATGGCTGACAAAAATTTTTCCCACACTGTGGGCAAAGCTGCACTGAAAGAAAAAGATGTTATCAGCACAAAATAAACATGTGAGTCAATGAAATAGAATAGAAGGAATAGAAACATCCCTAGGCTCATTAAATCACCTGGTCTTTGACAAAAGGGTCAAAAGCATATATTGAAGAAAAATTCCTTCTTTATTTAAGAAATGATTCTGGGAAAATTGTTTACACCCAGAAGTCTGAGTTACAGCCCTATCTACCGTTTTCCCTTTTCCTTTTTTTCCAGTTCTCCTCACCTACCTCCCATCACTTTCTCTATTTAACAAAGCCTTGTTTATATTTTTTCTAAATCATGCACCAAACTAAAACAAAAATGCATAAAGACATAGATGTTAAAATGGACACATTTACTTTGATAGAGGATGACTCAGGTGAAGCTCAAGTATAGACAAGAACTTCCTGAAAAGAATTTCAGTTGCACAAGAAAAAATATCAAGAATCAACAAATAAATTATATAAAATTAAATAATTCTGCATAGCAAAGAAAAAAAATGTCAGAGTGAAGAGATGTTCCACAGAATGAAAAAGCAATTGCCAGCTTTCCCTAAAACTTAGAATTTTAAAGAACTAAAAACATTGGACCTCTCAAAATAGAAGATGCACTCCAGTCAAAATATCAACTGTGATGCATAGACACTTCTCACAAGTGTGAATGGTCAACAAACATATGAAAGAGTGTTCAACATTTGTAGTCATCAGAGAAATGCAAATTAAACCAATATTGAGATTTTATCTTACTCCATAAAGAAAGTCATTAAGAAGTCACACAAAAACAAATGTTGTTGAGACTTGGGGAAAAATGAATCCTTTTACACTGTTGGTGAGAATGTAACCCAGAACTAGTACTGAACTCAGTGTGGGAATTCCTCACAAACTGGAACTAAATATTTAATTTGAACCAGCTAGTCCTCTTCCACCTATCTTCCTGAAAGACATAAATATGCCATACTACAGTGATACATGCACAGCAATGTTTAAGGCAGGGAATTTCCTAAAAGCTGGATTTGGGAAATAGCCTATATACCCAAAAATAGATGAACGGAAAAAGAAAACACGGTACTGGTACAGAATAGAGCCCACTTCTCCCACAAACAAGGGTAGATCTGTCACTTTTAGGAAAATGGGTGCAAACTGAGACCATAACATTAAGTGAACTGAACCAGAAGGACAAGTGTAAACACTGAATAGCTTCATTCGTGCGGGAAACCAAAAGTTTAAACAGTATAAAGAGCACATTAATAGACAAATAAGAAACAAGGCAGATCTTTTGCAAATAGGAATGGAATTTAGAGATGGAGGGAGGAGAAGGGAGGAAGGGAAAGGAAATGAAAAGAATTAAAATGTATTTTGAGCATGCACCAACTCTCTTGAGTACAGTAATCATTATTTACTAAACATATGTAATCATAAAGCACTTAAAAATACAAAAACATAATTTCCAAGTGGAAAGTGAAAAGATGCAAAAGTTGGGTTTTTCTCATTAGATCATACAATTGTACACGAAACTTTTTTCCATTATTTCACTGCATCTTTATAGAATATTTACATGATTGAATCGGTCTCTTGTAACGTTCCTTGTAGTTAATTTCCTCTGCTCATGGATCATTTTCTTTCAACAACGAGTTTCGGAGAATTTGACCTTTCAGTTACCTTTAAAATTTTACCACAAGTGATCCACTTGTAAATGTCTTCAAATTAAAGTCCACTGACAGAATATCATGTTTAGTCACTGCTTTTGTGTCTGTTATTTTTCCCCCAAGCTGTGAGCACTACCAGAGACTTCATCCATATGTGGGATAGGAATTAGGACTTTGATGTGGATATCTTTACTGCTTGTCATTGTCCCTACCTGATGAGCAAAAGCCTCAACCTAGTGCACTGTGGACAAAGCATTATCCCATCTGCAACCACTGAGTGCATCAAATTCGTGGCTGTTGAGAGCATCCAATAGGTGTCTGTTGCACACTTATTGACAGCAGCTCTACCTGCAATACTATGAAAGATTAACTTAGGTAATTTAAAAAGTTTCTTCACTGATTGGGGGAAAATCATACTAAAACTTATTTTCCATATTAATATGGACCATATGTACTATTCTTTAACCTGGCACAAAATATGAATGTATACTTCAAGAAAAAGCATGTTCTTTTGGCAATGAGAAACACACATACCTTCTTTACTACTCTATAATTTCAATCATAACTCATTTCTTCTTGGAACGGGTGTCAATGTTTAAAACTTATGTTTCTAAATTTTAGGCTTAGTGAGTTAGTTTCATTATTTCTAAAAAGGAAAGCATCACTTATGCATCTAGTAACAAATACTCATTGAAGTATACATGGTTCAGTCAACAGCCGACAGTAAGCACCGACTGGGTATTCAACAATATGCTAGTTCCTGCAGATGACATAATTGTAATAGAAAATTTTAGCCATAAGCATGTTGGGCGTGGTACTGGCTCTGAGCCAGTTTGAATCTTTGCATCTACATTGAGGCCCACGGAAACTGCAGTATGTGTGCCACTGTCAACAACGAAACAGTAAACACAGAAATACACACACTAGTTTATGCTGTGATGGTAACTAAATGAACTAGAAAATAAAAGAGGATATAGTGCATTCTGTATGATACAGGAACGCGAGGATATATGGATAGTTAGATAATTTAAATATTCAGAAGGGACTAGCCATATGAGAAGCATGAGGAAGAACATTTTATGCAGAATTAAAGTAGAATTTATCCATATGAGGAACCACATAGCCTGCAGTGTAGGTGGAGTAGAATGAAAAGAAAAAGAATACTTTGCAAGTTGTGCAGCAGAAAGAAACTCATCAGTATGATGAGTTATATTCTACAGGCCAATAGTTATACTACTTCGTTGGTGATTTAAGAAAAATATTTGAAAGAAAATTCATGCAGTTGTATTTATACCCTATGGAATATCTCTTGAAGAAATCTTATCGTTTCTTTGTATAGATATTGGATACAGATAATAGTGATAGACTGATAAATGGATATGGTTGGTAAGTATAGAAAATATGACTCACAGCTTCAGTTATTGGGATTTATTTACCTTTTCTTTTTTTACTTTAAGAAAAACAAAATAACAACAAAGATAAAAATAAAGCAACACAAAAATAATGAAAATGATACAGAATTTCAAAAGATGATAGAAAATTAACAGTGGTTGTTATATAACACATTGTTATCTTCCACGAAGTTCAGATTACCAGATGTAAGAATACAGGATTTAAAGATACCTTGGGGAAAACCTCAAACTTTCATAATAGACCAATTATGTATTAGGTAACTGGTGCTAAACATTTTCTTACCAATTGACTATGTAATACATATTTATCTGTTTTATAGTTATATAAAATAATAGATCTCAGTTTGGGATATTGGTAATATATAAAACATATCGGATTTACCTTTCAATCACTGTTTCCACCTTCTCTGTATTTTGCCCCAATCCTCTTCCATCTCACTTCTGTTTTTCTGCCACATCTTTTTTGCTCTGGCTAATTTTAAATCTTTATTGACATAAGAGGAAACATAATATTTAACCTGCTTAGTCTGGTTCATTTCAGTTACATGATGGTTTCCATTTCCAGTTGCACACATTTTTCTGCAAATAAGATGATTTAATTATTAAAATAGGTGAATAATATTTCATTGTGTATATATTCTACAGTTTCTTCATCCTTCTGATGATAGACACTTAAACTGTTGTCATAGCTTGGCTAATGTGAGTTGTGCCATAACAAACTTAAGTATAAATATATCGCGATAGTATACATGTGAAGTACAATAGCTGGATTGAATGATAGCACTACTTTGAGCTTTTTTAGTGCAAGGAATGGGAGAAATTCTTTGCCAGCTACTCTTCTGATGGAAGAGTAATACCAAGAATAAATAGAAATCACACGAAAAAACAAAACCATAAAAGCATCCCAATCAATAAATGGTCAGATAGATCCCTTGTAAATGATGAGGTAAAAATGACCAGTAAGCATATTAAAAATGTTTACCTTTAGGCATTAGTAACATATAATTAAAACTACATAGAGATTTCATCTCACCCCAGTCTAAATGGCCACCATCAGAAAAACAAAAAACCAAAAACAAAACAACAGTAAAGGCAGCATGGTGAAAATGTGTGCCCTTCCACCCCACGGATAGGAGTGTAAAGGAACACAGTCTGCATGGAAACCATGGAAAATACTTTGTCAAGTCCTCTAATATTCTAATGGTGCTATAATCTATATATGGTTAAATTTTTGTTAGTTATTTGGTGTGTTTGAGAAAAGATTTACATTTCCTTTATCCACCTTTGAAAAATGAACTAATAACTATGTGACTTACTCTGTCTTTAACATTTGTTTTCAGTTCCTGAGGGCTTCAGTGTCAGAAATGGCACCTAGGAGCTGTAGGAGTCAATGCTTTACTGGAAGAGCTGAAGCATGCTGGTCGTTTTCCTTCCCTCCCCAGTTTGGGTTCAGTAGCTCTGTGAAGTGCCACTTGTCTTTCCAATGCTGTTTGTGTTTCAGTTCTGCTATTTTTGCAATATCTGATCAAATATCTTTTTTCTTTCAGATAACAGATTGATTACTATGATACACTGATTCTTTACAAGAGTTTTCTATCTCATTCTATATGTGAACCTATCTACAATTGAACATATTCTCCAGGCAGCAAAGCATGTGTTTATCAAGTTACTTTTTATTTTTAAATACATAAAATTCTCATGTCAGTTTTTTACACGTTTACCAAAACAGGCTGATTAATGGTTGTGAGAATATTTGTGCCAGTACCCAATCCTGTAGTTCTAAATACATTTTTTTACTTAAAGGGAAATATGAACTATTACTTAAATAGACATTTTAGAAATTTTAAAGCACAAAACCTTCACCCTATAATAATGAAATACAACTTGCTTTATTGAATATTTGCAGTCATTTTGCTTTTTACTATTACTTAATACTACTTGTGTAATAGCCATTCTTCAGTCAGCTCAAGGGTCTGATGTGAATTGTACTGTGAGAAACACATGAGCCTTTCATACCATCCAAACTGATCTACTTCTTTCCTCTGACATATCGCATATTCCTCAAATGTGAATTTCTTCATGCAAATGTCGGTCTTTTCTGTCTATGCAGTTCCTCCAAAATCATCTGGGAACAGATGAATTTTCAACTTTTCTCATAGAGTTTCTTTCATGACTAGAATGAGAACTCTGAAGTCAGAACTCACTGGCTATTTAAAGTTTTCTTACAAGGCTGCTATTTCTAAATCACCAAATAGAATGCAAGAGCAAGTAAAAGAGATATATAAGTAACATTTGCATTGTTTGTCTTCTATTTGCCAAGTTTTAAGAGGATTATTGGAAAGCTGTCTACAGTGCTAGGGAAAAATCAGAACCCGACACTGGGTAAAAATGGGATTTAGTGATTGAAATTTTTAGGTAAAGTGGTAAAAAAGAGCCATTTTGTAACCTTCGGGTCTGCAGTTTTATGCAGGATTTAGGATAGTCTCTGAGAAGAAAGATCTGACTATGGCCATTAACTAATCTGAAATTTTCCTGTTTTCTCTATTATAAGGTATTTCTACATGAATCTATTTAACTTCTTTAACTATATGCCACTCTAATCTCTGAGTAGAAAGATCTATGTCCATTAAGATATTCTGTGTGTGCACTAAGAATCCTTCATTATCCTATGAGAATTTTCGTATAGTCCTCTTTCACTGTTCACTGTTTTGGAAATAATATATTTGCCCAATTCCATTTATATTTAACAGGTTTCACACCCTAGTCAATCCTGAATAGCTATTGAAATGCCAAGTTAATTGATAGTTAAATTACTCAGCTTTTTCAGTCTTCAGTAGATGCATATTTCATTTTTAGAATAGATCAATGCCTTTCCATCTTAGGTTAATTAAAAGATATAGGTGTTATCAGTGAATTTTAAAAGATTGTTTCACAGAGTATTACTTTCTTTTCAGTACTGACAATTAAGCCCAGGAGATTCACACTAAAATACAGCCCCAGCACTTCATAATTTGTTATTTTCTTCTACATTTGAGACACAGTCTCCCTAAGATACTGAATTTTGAGGCTGGACTCAATCTTAAGATCCTCTTGTCTCAGCCTCCAAGAGTGCTGGGATTATAGGTCACAAAGTATTGCTGTACACATCATTGTTTGACTTTTCATTTTACCATGCCAATATCTCATCTAGTATCTCATGCTTTGCAGGCAATTTTAAATTGAGGTATATTTTTTAACATCCTGTGTATCCATCCATTTCTAAAATATATTTAAATTTTTCAGTTAAGTCTGATTTTATTTCAAATTGTAATAATAAAAATGCATGGATTTCCATATGGTATTTCCATATGGTAATGGGGGTCTGCCATGATAATTCCAGTGATGGTATAAATATGATTATTAGTTTACTAGAGATGCTGTATTAAATTACCATGTACTTCACCACTTAAGAAAACACAAATATATTTACCCACAGTAAAAGAGACTAAAAGTCCAAAACGGTCATATGCTCTATTAAAGATACAGGTAAGACTATTTTTTGGCCTCTTTTCAGCTTTTGGTGATTGCCTGTTGGGGATCAGGCTATGTGATAAATTATGGGGAGCCCCACTATGTGGTTTAAGCCCCCAGCAATCACAAGGATGGTTTGACCTTGCTTCAGGAACAGGCAGATAGACAAGGCCGCGTGCCCCTGGCTGTGGGCAGAATGCTAGTAACCTGCACTCATGAGGCAACCATAGCATCTGTTGAGGTCAGTTGTCAAAATATAGGCATTGGAGTTTAGAGAAAATGTGGTTCCTCAGTAATGTAATCCTTATCCACCCATTTTCCATAATTACTGTTCCATGAAAGACATCTTATCTCTCTCCCTGTGCTTCGTCCTAGTCAACAAAAGTGAACCACCCTGGAGGTAGTGGAGCCAGCCTACTAGAGAGGAACTCCTCCTAGTCTCCCTTGTACCCTAAAACTTGTCTCTTTGTTTTACTTTATTCCCCATCATCCACATTGCAAGATTCCAAGGGTCTCATAAGCCCTCCATAATTCCCCGCAATCAGGCAGCTCTTAGCTCAGAGACACATCATTCCAGGTTCCACCTTCAGTATCACATGATACCACTGTGTACGCAACTCTGCTTCTTGTATGTGTGCAATTCTTATTGGACTGTGAGCTCAGCCAAAAACAGTATCTCCTCATGTCAAGGAAATACAACTACAAAATCTATGTACAAATAAGGTCACACTCACAGGTCTGATAGTATAGGAGTAAATATATTATGGAGGCATGGATTCAACAAACAATACTGTGTTTAAAGAGGGAGTGTGTGCAAAAAGAAAGAGCAAAAATGCAAGAACCCACATAGTTCAAGTTGTTGGCAGAAAATCTTGATCTTTTTTATTAGGTATGTCTAGAGCCTGAGAAATATCCTTGACCACTGTGTATTTCCTTTGGTAGGTCATCACTCAAGGCATTCATGGTGCCATACATTCTCTGACAGTTCTATTTGAGACCACTTTTGCCTCTCATCTCAGCTTTTGGTGATTACTGCAATGTAAGGAGTCGTTTTAAGAAAGAAAAGAACATAAATCTCTCAGGATACTGAATGTCCAGATCATCATTCAGAAAATATTTTTAATATTTAAGAATCAATATATAATTTATGATGATGTATTATTAGTGGTCAATGGTATTCTTTTCTAAATGTCTTTTATATTTTGAAGACCAAACTATATGTTGTAAAATATTAGAGACAACTCTAACTATTCTCAAATTTTGCTGTTTTCTGTATTATAAGGCATTCTACAATGAATGTATTCCAATTCTTTATACTACATTCTATGTTATCATATTCTTGTATAAATTGAAATTAATTTAAGCATTTTCAATTGATCATAGTTCCATGTCTAAGAATATTTCTATAGTATCACTTTAGATAGATGTTGTTTTACCTTGAGCAACTACTGTAAAACAAGCATTCTTTCCCCTAATGATAATATTTATAAAACCACAGTATATAATTATCATTAGTTTCATGATATTTGTAAATCAAGATATAAAATATTTCCATAAATACAATGATTGGTCATGTTGTCTTTTACAGCCATGACAACTTTTCTTTCTTAAGATGTGGGAAAACACTTCACACTTTGGTAACTACTAATCTGTTTGATATTTCTAAAATATTAAAGTTAGAAGATGTTACGTATATACAAATACACAGAATGAGACTTTTAAAGATTGACTGTTTCATTCCTAATAATTCTCTGCAGATACCTTCAAGTTTACAATTATCATAATACACTTTTTCTTACTTATTACTGAGTATTATTCAGTAGTATATATATGTCAAAATGAGATATTGTAATCATTTACCAGTTGGAGTCATCTCATTTGAAGCTGTCATAAATGATGGTACTATGAAACTTGGAGTGATTTTGATGGCAGCATAAGTTTCACATGCCTGGAATAAATTCCCATAAGTATACTTAGTAGGCTATGTGCTGCAATCATGTTTGGTGTTCTGAGAAGATGCCAAATTGTTTTCCAGATGGTTGTACTTTTTTAATATTCCCATCAAACATATTTAAAGATATATTTCTCCACATTCTCTCCTCAAATTTGGGGCTGACATTTTTTCTTTTTTAGTTATTATTATATAGAGTGGTATTCACTATAGATTTAACTTTCATTTCTTTAATAATATGGAATTGTCTTGGTTACTTTTCTCTTGTTGCTGAGACAAAATACCCAACACCCAAAATGAAGGAAGGAAAGGTTTATTTAGCTTACAGTTTGTGGAGGTCTCAGTCTATACTTGGCTGGTTCATAGGCAGAATGGCACATGGCAGAGGGCAAACTGTTCATGGCAGCGGAGCACAGCAAAAACAACCCGCAAAAAGGGAGGAATGGCTGCAAGCAGCCTCCTTTTCTCCCCCACACTGTAAACAGCCTACCCCCACCCAGGGGTTGTGAACCTCTCACACAATCTTAATGCCCTCCTCTTCCACAGGCTCCGGATGTTTACAAAGTAAGCCCTTCCTTCCTCCTTCCTTCCTCCTTCCACCCCACCTTCCTTCCTTACACTCAGCTAAACCTCTAGATTCCCCAAGTTGACACAATGTATCAACCATAACAGGAATGTTGCATATTATTTTAAATTCTTCTCATGGTATATATTATTTTTAAGAAAATGTTTCTGCATGTATTTTGCTCATTTAATATTGTTCATTAAATGTTGAATTTTTAGATTTTGTCATAGCATCTAGATACTAAACTTTGTGGACACATCGTTTACAAATATTTTCTTCAATTTAAACGTTATTTCTGATTCTCTTAACAGAATCTTCCATGTTGCCAAATATATATATATATATATATATATATATATATATGATATCTATATATGATATCTATATATTACATTTATTCTTTTAGCTTTTATATATAAATTTTAGAATAATTTTGTCTATAAAAATTATTGGGAGATTGTAATGGTCATTGCATCAAATCTGACTATGAATTTAGTTAACAATCAGGCTTTATTATGTCATATGTTTCAGTCCATGAACATCTGTTCATTTAATTATATCCTTCATATTTTATTTTAGCTTTATGTAATTTTCAGCTTAAAAGTTTATTAAAATTCAAGATATGGAAGTAGCCTGGGCTGTGAAAAGAAGGAGTCTCACTCCAGGACCTGTGAAAGAAGGTTTACATTCACATGCCTCTCTGAATATTTGCTGTATCTTATTGATATGCTAAAATTTATATATCAGTTTTACATTATGGACTTTCAAACTCTTGAAAGCTTTCATGGAATATCTTTTGAAATCGTAAAGTCTTGACAAATGAATTTTTCACAATAACTTCCCTTGCCCAAGTTTGAAGTGGTTTTTCCTTGTTAGTTATTATTTAACTTCTCATGCAATATCTAGGCTGTTTTACTTTGTAGAAACTTGTGCTCTATGGAAAAATTGGTTCATGATTTTATTAATATTACATAATAAGCAGTTGCTAATTTTCTACCTTTTTTACCTTTATTGATGGATCACCACGTGATTAAGTTTTGCATTTGACTTCAATGTGATAATTTGTTTTATTTCATATTTTTCCATACCATTACACTATACAAATATTATCATTTAAAAATATGAAGGCTACAAATATAGCAATACATTTGATAATGAAAATAGTAATTTAAATATCCATATGAAATCATTTGAGCAGTATACATTAGCACCCATATATTGTTATACTTTTTATCTTACTAATGCAAAATTTTCATTATACTTCTAAATTTATTCTTCAAAATAATTATCAAGAAATTAGAACTAAAGAATAAAAGGGAGACATATCTCTTTCATTACACTTGTCCTGGATTACTGCAGAGATCCTAATTGTGTCTGTAAATACTTTCACCTGCACCCTCTACCAATTAGCTGTAGATTAAAAATCAAGGAGTACTTTTTACATCATGAACTATAAACCTGTCTATTCTATGCCAAAAAATATGTATTTAAATAGACATGTTAAACTCAGCATTTTCCTTAATGAATCCATCTCTGCACACCTATTTATTGTATAATGTAGCCTCTCTTGATAAATAAATGAAAATACAAAATGAAAATACAAAAATTCCTTTTACCTTCTCCTATAGCAAGTAGGACTTCAAATTTTGTTGATTATAACTCTTAAACATAACACTTGTCCTATAATATTATTTTGTTTGTATATTTAACATTTTTACTATTAATTTAACCATCCATGTCTCCACTTTACTCAGAACCATCGTAGTACTCTCATCAATTTTCAGATATTTTTACTTTCTCTTCTGTAAAATATGGAGTTTTTCCTATTACTTTCAGTGATAATAAGAAATTACATGAACTAATCTGGAAAAAGTGATTAATTACAAGATATTTTAATCTGACTCCAGCCTACATCTCTACCCTTGTCTGTACCAATTCAAATGAAACTCTACACAGGAATGATGCATTAATTTTCATACTAAACTTTCTTTCGCTTGTCTTGTCCTTTTGAGGAAAATACTCTATATATCTAGTAATCTATATGGTCTACCTAACTCAGCCCAATTAGGAATTTATATCTACTAATCTATATATTCTTCCTAACTCAACCTGGTTAGGAATTTATGGTATTACCATGAATTGATTCTGACCAAGTAAATTGTATTGTACTGACTTTCTAATGTCTCTTTGTGATATGATATTTATAAAATAGATTGTATTTTTATATTTTCACATAAGTCACATTGTGCTATGAGAGGTAAGATTTGCAAGAGAAAAAGAATTCATTGTTTTTTATTGAAGGATCTACTCCTTTCAGTAAGCATTAGCATTACAAATGATATATGAATATATTATAAATTAAATTAAATTAGACTCATGATATTAAGCCTCAATAAATAGATCTATTGGATACTTCAGGATTTTGTAAAGTATTAAAAATTTGTTCTGATAAGTAATGTAATAATCACCCAAGGTAAACTAAAACACTGTCTCAAACTACCCATTCCCTTTCTTTTAATGATATTCACATATAGAACATTTAAACTTAATTTTTAGATGCTTTAAAAGTAATAATACAATATCTGTATTGTGTTATATCTGCACACGTATGTACTAAGATATAATTTATTTAGTGCTCCTTATTTTTGCATGAACAATTCACTCCTTTCCTTCCTCTACAAGTATTTCATCCATGAAGTATTACACATAAATACATAATGACAATCATCCTATTAACTTTTGCTCCTTCCAATTTTTTCTTATGCATGCGATTTCGTATAAACATTTCTGAAGCTCTGAGTTTACTGATATTGTAAACTGTAGAACATTTTAAATTGCAGTAATCATCAGGTATTTGCATTAAAAATTAGTAGTCATTTGAAGTGTGGGTGTACCAGACTGCCATCTATCCTTACCTTGTCTCTTCATTTGCCTATTTTGGAGTTTTACATTAGAGGAGACTCAAACATCTATTACCTTTATTGTATATATCAGCAGTTAAGTCCTAGAAATCCAAAAATATAAATTTTCTCTTTTCTTAGATTTATGAACTATTCTGGGCAAAAGAAGAAACTGATAGGCCTGTGTCCTCTTGACAGCAGAACTAACTTGGTTTCCAATTGTCCTCCACAGAACTCTTAAATCTCCTTAATTCAGATGGCTGTGGACGAGGGCATACACCTCACTGTCATGAGCATTACTGGCACTTAAAATTCTGCAATATTTATAAAATGACTCATTAATTGGCTAATGAATATCTTTTCTCATGTCCTTAAACTTTATACCTTCCTGACATGTTTTACCATTTAGTTCACTGTCGATTCAGGTCTTGGCCAGCCACTGATCCAATTAAATACTCAAAAATAGGATAAATGCCTCCTTCAAAAATGGAATTGTATACTGGTATCAATTGGTCACATGTTACCCTCTGAAGCAACAAAAAGTAAATACATTTTTCTACCCATATGGAATATCTTGTGGAACATTAACTCATTTATCAAATTACTCCCTTGATATTTTCACCAAAAATTTGTGTAAGTACATTACTTTCAGATATGCCTAAATGATGGTGTTCTACCATGAGGACCATGTATCTGAGAGGAGTGCTCCACTAAAGTATGTATGTATGTATAGATAGATAGATAGATAGATATAGATAGATAGACACACATGTATATGTATATATACACATTTAAATATGTACATATGTTAGAAATACTACATGTCACATGTTTAAATATTAAATATTACATGTTTCTATATATGTCAGAAATATTACATGTGTTACAAAAGAAGGGTTTGAGATTACTTCTTCCAAATGCCATGTATGAAGAACAGATATGGTGGTATAAAACCACAAAGGAAACATTTTTTTAATTAGAACATAAAAATGTAAAGACACTAAAGTGTAAAAAGAAATGGCACTTTGAGGAGATGTACTGGTCCTTGAAACCAATGCATTTCTGAGAGGTGAATTCTCAGAATTATCATTAACTGGAAATTCTTCCTTAACGTGAGAGAAGAGCAGAACCTTAAAATTGAGCAGGGTTGTAAATGGCCCAGAATACTGCTGAGTAATAAGGAAACATATTTATTCCAAATAAAGCATCCCACACAACGTTCCTTCTGCTTGATCTGCTCAGGTGATGGGGAGAGCTGGGCCAGCATGTGGCTGTGCAGCAGGAGCCAAGCAAACACAGGACATCGTGCTCTTGCATTAAATATCTCAAAAATTGAGGACTTCTGGGAAGATGGCGACCAGGTGAGCAGCAGAGGGAAATTCTCCCAGAGACCGATATTTTGTGTGCGGGTGCTGGGTCCGCGGATGCGAAATTCCGTCTGATCATGTTGCTCTCCGCAGCCTGAGCAATAAAGGGTCGGCTGTATAAGCCGTGGTGAGAAGTGGGTGGATTCTGAGAGCTGGGCGCCCCAGGCGATCGGCGCTGTGCTTGGGCCACAGCTCAGCTGAATCCCCGTACAACCAAGAGCGATTGCAGCGGGATGGACCCTCCCAGCTCCTGGACCCGATCGGCCTGGAGGCGGCTGTAGCCAGGAATTGTTGGAGGCGGTGGAGCAGAGCAAACTTGGAGAATGCGCTCCTGGGGCAGACTGTGCCAAATTGGGCAGCAGTCCGGGATGCCACTGAGAGCCCTGCCCCTGAAGCCGGTGCTGTGGGAAATGTGGCAGCTGCAGTCGGTGGATCCTGCGAGAAAGCCGAGGAGGGGGAGAAGCGCCAGGGAGCGCCAGGATCTCCTGTCGGCACAGTTCTCGGAACGGGTGAGCCGAGTGAACACCGCAGAAGGATTGCTGAGTCGTTAAGAAGCTCGACCCAGGGAGATACATCTGAGCGGCATTCCTGCCTACACGATCCCAGGGTGAGTTGCTTGGGCGCCCTGACTGGTTTTTTTGAGTCGGGAAGAATCTCTGCCCAGTGAGGAACATCTGAGCAGCTTTACTGACTGCAGGATCCCCGGGTCACAAGAGCTGGCTGGGCGCCCCGACGGGATTTGTGAGAGGGGGAGGAGCTCCACACAGGGAGGAACACCTGAGCGGCCCCCTGCCTGCAAGGTCCCTGGGGTGGCGAGCTGTTTATGCGTCCCAACCAGGTCTCGGGGTAGGGAGTAGAAGCAGAAATCTCAGCAGACAGCTTAAGGGACATTCTCCCAAAGAGAAGGTATCATTGGAGAAGCCCCTGCAGCAGACCTTTGCCTGCTGAACTGCCTGGGAAACTTATAGCTCCACATTTTGAATCTGATACCCAAAAATGGGAAAACAGAGGAACAAAACGCAGTCTCAAACTCAACCCCACCCAGAAAAAGTTTGAATGCGAGGATACAGGTGAAGCAGGAAGCCACATACCTGCAAGTTATAAAACGATTGCATCCAAAATGAAACAACACCAACAGGCCATAAAAGAGCTTAAAGCAGAAATAAGCCACATACCTGCAATGATCTCTCAGACAAAAAACGAACTGAAAACAATAATGGAAGAAATGTTCCGTACACATAGAGAAGAAACAGATAACAGACTAGAAGAAAATAGGAAACAAATGGAAACATTACAAGAGGAATTTAGGAATGAATTACCACGAATGAAACAGGACCAAAGAGAATGCGAGGATTTGAAAACTTACACTGAAAGCTTGCAAACCCACTTAAATGCAACCAAAGATAGAATTTCAGAACTTGAAGATAGCATGGCAGCTTATGAGCATGGAAGGAACAATCTCATAATATCATCAAAGACACAAGAAAAGTCAATCCAACAGCTCCAAGATGAGGTTAAACGTAACAATATTGGAGTTATAGGAGTGAGTGAAACAGCAGGAGACCACACAAACGATATAAAAAGAATATTTGCTGAAATAATAGCAGAAAATTTCCCAAACAAGGTAAAAGATACTGAAGTTCAGTTAATCGAGGCACATAGAACTGCAACGATACATAACCCAAAGAAAAACACACACAGACATATAATAGTCAAGATCACAGATACCCAGCGAAGGAACACAATATTAAAAGCTGCTAGAGAAATGAAACAGATCACCTATAAAGGAAAGCCCATCAGAATCACAGCAGATTTCTCAATGGAAACAATAAAATCAAGAAGAGCTTGGAGCGAGATATTACAGATTCTGAGAGAAAACAACTTCCAATCCAGACTGACGTATCCTGCAAAATTATCCTTCAAATTCAATGGAGAAATAAAATATTTCCACGACAAAGAACAACTGAAGAACTTCATGAGTGCCAAACCAGCATTGCCAACAGCACTAAAAGATATTCTAGACAGAGAAAAAAGAGACCACAATGCCACGAACACAATAGAAATAAGTCCTTAAACAGAACAAGCAAGTAAACACTCAGCAAAAGAAGGAAAACAACAACAAGTAAATAACATGACTAGAATAAGCCAACATATAACCATGATAACCATTAATGTAAATGACCTCAACTCAAAAGTCAAAAGGAAAAGATTGGAAGAGTGGATTAAGGAACACAATCCAACGATATGCTGTGTACAGGAAACATATTTTCTTCAAAAGGAAATCCACAGGTTGGAAGTTATAGGTTGGAAAACAATTCTCCATACAACAGGTCCCCAGAAAAAAGCAGGGGTAGCTATTATGTTTGCAAACAATGTAAACTTCAAACCAAAAACAATCAAAAGAGATAAAGAACGCTGTTACATACTAGTTAGGAGAAAGCTACAAGAGGAACAGGTAACAATCCTAAACATTTATGCACTAAACCATGGAGCACCTAACTTTACACATCAAATCCTAACAGACGTAAAAAAATCAAATAACTAATAACACTATTGTAATAGGGGACCTAAACACCCCTCTGACGCAAAGAGACAGGTCAACCGGAGAGAAACTCAGCAAAGAAATAACAGAACTGAACCAAAAGTGTGAACAAATGGACTTAGTAGATATATACAGAGTGTTCCACCCCACAACACCAGAATACACCTTTTTCTCAGCTGCACATGGGTCTTTCTCCAAAATAGACCACATTCTAGACCATAGAGTATATCTACCTAAATGCAAAAGAATTCAAATTATCCCATGCATATTATCGGACCACAGTGCAATAAAATTGGAAATTAATGACAAAGAGAACTTCAAAAACAACATAAACACGTGGAAATTAGACAACAACCTCCTGAATAACCAATGGGTTACACAAGAAGTTGAGGAAGAAATTAAAAGTTACCTACAAATAAATGAAAACGCAAGTACAACCTACCGGAATCTGTGGGATGCAATGAAAGCAGTGGTCAGAGGGAAATTTATAGCAATGAAATCATATACAAAGAAAATAGAAAGAGATCAAATAAATAACCTATTGATACACCTCAAACTCTTAGAAAAAGAGCAACAAGCCAAACAAAGAGCGCAAAGAAGGGAGGAGATTATAAAACTCAGGTCAGAAATTAATGCAATTGAGATGAAGAAAACTACAAAAAATTAGTGAATCAAAGAGTTGGTTCTTCGAAAGAATAAATAAAATTGATAAACCCCTAGCCAACCTTATCAAAAAAGGAAGGCAAAGTTCTCAAATTCATGCAATAAGGAATAACAAGGGTGAAGTCACTACGGATCCAAAAGAAATACAAAAGATCATTAATACTTACTTTGAAAATCTGTATTCCCATAGGATAGAAAATACAGAAGAAATGGAGAGATTCCTAGAAAGGTACAAATTGCCAAAATTGAATCAGGAAGACGTAAAAATCCTGAACAACCCAATATCGATTAATGAGATGGAAAACGTTATTAAAAACTTACCAACAAAGAAAAGCCCAGGCCCTGATGGATTCACAGCAGAATTCTACAAAACATTTAGAGAAGATATAATGCCAACACTCCACAAACTCTTCAATGAAATCGAAAAGAAAGCAACTCTCCCCAACACATTTCTGGAGGCAAGTATTATACTGATACCAAAACCAGAGAGAGACCCAACCAAGAAAGAGAGCCACAGGCCAATCTCTGTAATGAACACAGATGCAAAGATATTCAACAAAATATTGTCAAATAGATTACAGCGAATCATAAGGAAAATTATACACCAGGACCAGGTAGGATTCATTCCAGGAATGCAGGGATGGTTCAATATTCGCAAATCAAATAATGGAATACACTACATTAATTCAGTCAAAGACAAAAGCCACATGATCATCTCAATAGATGCAGAGAAGGCTTTCGATAAAGTCCAACATACATTCATGTTAAAAACCCTAGAGAAAATAGGAATAGATGGCCCATACCTCAATCTGATCAAAGCCATCTATGACAAACCAACAGCCAACATCATACTAAATGGGCAAAAACTGAAAACTTTCACTTTAAAGTCAGGGACAAGACAAGGATGTCCATTGTCACCTCTCCTATTCAACATAGTTCTGGAAGCACTAGCCAGAGCAATCAGAAAAGAGAGTGAAATAAAAGGAATAAGGATAGGAAAGGAAGAAATCAAACTATCACTATTTGCAGATGACATGATTATATACATGGAGGACCCCAAAAACTCCACAAGAAAACTCCTGGAATTAATGGACAAATTCAGCAGCGTAGGCGGATACAAAGTCAACACCCAAAAATCAATAGCATTCCTATACATGAACAAGAAACAGACGGAGAGAGAAATTGAGGAAACCATACCCTTTACAATAGCAACCAAGAAACTGAAATACCTAGGAATCAATCTAACAAAGAATGTGAAAGATTTATTCAGTGAAAACTACAGTACTCGGATAAACGAGACCGAAGAGGATTTCAATAAATGGAAAAACATACCCTGCTCATGGTTAGGAAGAACTAACATTGTAAAAATGGCCATACTACCTAAACTGTTGTACAGATTCAATGCAATTCCCATTAAACTACCGTTAGCATACCTCACAGATCTAGAGAAAATATGCCTCAAATTCATCTGGAACCAAAAGTGACCCAGAATAGCAAAAGCAATCCTGGTCAATAAAGACAAGTCAGGTGGAATCACAATCCCTGACCTGAAATTATACTACAAAGCAACTGTAATAAAATCAACCTGGTACTGGCTAAAAAACAGACCTGAGGATCAATGGAACAGACTGGAAGGTGCAACCATAACGAAAAACCCACTCAGCTACCTAATATTTGACAAAGGGGTCAACCAAACCCACTGGAATAAAGAATGCCTGTTTAATAAATGGTGCTGGAAAAACTGGCTTGCCTCTTGCCGAAAACTGAAAATAAACCCCAGTCTATCACCATGCACCAACCTCAGATCAAAATGGATCATAGACCTCAACATTAAAACAGAAACTCTAAACCTATTGGAAGAGAAAGTAGGTAAAAATCTTGAAGACATAGGAGTAGGCAGAGTTCATGAACAAAAATGAAACTGCAAGGGAAACACTTCAAAGAATCAATAATTGGGACCTCATCCTACTGAAAAGTTTTTGCACATTGAAAGAAATCACCAGCAAAGTAAAAAGAAAACCCACAAATTGGGAAAAAATCCTAGCTGGCTGTCCCTCAGACAAAGGACTGCTATCTAGAACATACAAATAATTAAAAAAAACATGTACCTGTCCAAATCCAATGACCCAATCCAGAAATGGGCATCTGATTTTAACAAAAAAACACTGTATATATTTAAGTACTTTTGCTTTCGCGGTAGGTGCAGTGTACATGAAACATAAAAATGTTCATATTTTACTTAAAAAATGTTAGCGAACTCAAAAATAAATAACATGGTTTTTATTGTCCTAAAATTAGAACAAATATGTCGGAGACATAATACATTGGTTAAGTGGAAAGGATCCTCAATCTTAGCATAAGAAAACTTGTAATGCAAATACTACTCCTTGTGTAATACAGGAGTTACCTTTTGGGCAACAAAGCTAGGAAACCTTTTTAACTTGTAAATTTGTACACATACATAGAGACTATTAGGACAATGCCAGAAAATTATTTAAATTCCACCTGTGAATGAATACTGGCTTTTACTTTTTAAAGAGACACTCATTGCAGCATATTGGGGTTTCAACAGCACAGGAATATGAGACATCCTGTGGCATTACATAATCCTTTGTCTGTTACCTATTTCCACAAGAAAGGTGCTAAAAAGACTGAAAATGTTGGAGTGAAAGTGAAAGTACACGATCACTGTTCCCAAGAGAGGTAAGTTTTTTCCTTACTGACATTTAGTCAATATGAACTTCAGTTACTCTATTGAAAACAATGGCAATTTCTTGATTGATGAAGAGTTGGTGATGTGGAAATTACTATGGCAAGCTCTTTCCTATAATCCTGATATATATTTTCACACTTAATAAAACTTCAAACCTTGAGATACTGTAGTAACTGCAGAACAGTTATTGGATGTCAGGAAAAATTTCATTGAATCACCTTTGGGAAGGCCATTTCGTGTAATATTCTTTCAATAGTGTTTTTATTTTGTGAGGATTTGTGATAACTAAAATACTGCATCCCTACCTTTTTATTGGTTTGCATATTTTCACATTCTCCCTTTCCACTAATTAGTCATTGATGATTTTTGTTGTGTGTTGTTAATGATATTCTCAGTAAATTAAATTAATCCATAATAAAAAAATCTACTGAATCAATTTCATTATTTTAGATTTCCCCAGTAAGATTTTAACCAATATTAAGAGAGGTAAACTTAATGTATTTCATCGTATTTACTGTACATTTCAAACAAATGAGGAATTTAAAGCACTTGGAAAATCATGGAGGAGGGTCACATAAGTTTGAAGCCAGCCTCGCCTACATAGTAGGTTGAAAGCCAGCTTGGACTGCATAGAAACTGTCTCAAAAAAAATTAAAAGTAGCTGTATATTCATGCTCAATATTTTTCTCATTCATAGAGTTCAATGCAACTAAACTAAATTGTTTATTGCATTGTGGCCAACATCACAATATAAACTTCCATTTATTCGATATCAATTGGGAATATTCCTCAATTTATATTTGCATTAAATTTCAAATGTTATAAGCCAGGAATTTTAGTCTTATGGAATATAGATTTTCAAAAACTAGTTCTCTCAGAAACTATACAATCAATGGTGATTAGTAGTTGACACTGCTTTGGAAACACTATTGACCATGATTGTACAAAAGATCATTATTGATTGCTACTTTGCATGGATAACCACAACTTAAAGCCTAGTTTGTGGTGACAGCATGCTCAAAGTCCTATCAAACAATGTCAGATCATTTTTGCAAATTAAGCAGTGGGAAAGAGAATTTCTTGTTTTCCTTTTCAGTAAAAAGGAAAACCCATATGTAATGATAACTTCCCTAATCTGACAGATTTATGTCAACAAATTTCCCGGAAGGAGTTATAGTTGCAGGGAAAAACCTTCAGAAAGATATTTTACGTTTGTTTGTAATTACCTTTGTAAGAACATAAAGAAATTTGCAAACCAGAAGTGTTTAAACTGTGCTCTGTATTGGCCTCTCCTTTTGCTCTTTGTCTTGATGGAACCATATGGTTCAGACTAAGAAATTTGATGACTGTATCTATAATAAAAACTAACATTCTTCAGGAAAGGTGTTTTAGGATAGGTTTTAAGAAGTTTCTGGCATACACACACACACACACACACACACACACATATACATATATATATATATAAGTATGTGAAGGTTTAGAGTAGTTTTGTCTCATACATTATGCTACATTTGCATTCTAAGGTTGCAGTGGAGTTTGTACTCATAGAAAACTGTGTACTCATCACTAAAATTGTATGATTAATATATGTAGATTAGTTACACACAAGGCTTATTCTGATTCCAAAGTAAAATGTGATTATGCCTTGTAAAAAAAAGAATGCAATTCTACATTATTATAATTAGAAGTCTTTATGGTTTGAAACATAATGTTTTTAGCTATGAATGAGAAATTAGTTTAGTAATACTAAGATTACAATCAAATATAAAAATAAAAAATCAAACTGCTCATGTTTATGAACAAGATTATGAAATGGAAAAAATCTTAAATATATTTTGTTTAGTTTGTATCAAATAGCATGCACTCATTGCTCACATTAAGACTATACATATGCTTCTGTGAAAGGATTCTGCATTATAGAATTTTATTTTATCTTACAATTTATGGTAAAGGAAGGGAGTATCCTCTATTTCTATATTTAATAGCACTTTGGTGTGAATTTAACAACATACCACTGAAAATATTATTTGAAGATATGTGTTGATTAGGAATAACCTCTAGGCTTCCAATTCTATTTTGTGTGTTTTCACATATAATTTACACAATCTTCCCAACAACATTGAATGATAAATTTTATTATCTTTGTTAAATGAAAGAGAAAATAGAAGTACAATGTGGTTAAGTTGGCCAAGACTATATATGCAATAATTGTTAGAGGAACGGCTATGTATTTTCCCAACTTATTTTCAAGTTTTCAGGCATAAGCAAATTTCCTGCATATATTTGAACTTATGTGTCTCAAGAAGGTAGACATTTTAAAGGGAGAATGTTCTCAAAACTTCAGGGCATGGAAAGTAGATAAGTTATGATGGTGCTTTGCAATATTCTATTTGGTGAACTAAGTATCAGAAACAAAAATGTAAAGTATGGTAACGTTTGGTAAAATTAGAGAGATTGACTAACATAAAGGAAAGAAAAGAATCATGGTTCTATGGTACATGTTCAGCCATAGGTAAAAATTTATACCTTGCAGCAACTCAGAAAATATAATTATATGAGCAAATAGTTACACATGCTAATAGGCAAAAAATCAGGAAGCTTTTAAAATATACAATTCCCATGTGGTTGTTAGACACACAAGTAAAAAAAAAAAGACACCACTGGGTAATGACACAGTATATGATGACTGAGGAGGAAATAGTAGTTGCAGTTGGTGCTTTCTTCATTTAGACAATATAAGGGTGGAAGCATAAGCATTAACACTTTTAAGTCATAGAATAAATGAACTCAAATACAGACACTTTTATTTCAGGTATACTGTAGCTAATATTATATATACAGAAGCACAGAGACAGGTTGGATTCCATTATGAATGCTGTACACTTATCAGATTTTGAATGAAATTAGCATTTTAAATTAATGTTTATTGAAGTCAAATTACTATATAAACAAATAAAATTTAATAATATGTTCTTATATTTTCAACATTGTAGATTGAATGCAGGATAGTTGCACTCATCAACACTCCTAGACCTCGCATTAATTAATTAATTTATTTATGTATTTATTTGCTTTATTTTGAAACAAGCACTCACTAAGTTGCAAAATTACTCTTGACCTCAAGTCCAAACCTTGATCTTCATTTTTAACTTTCAAGATTCCTGTAATTCTGGTTCACCACCTCAGGCTTTAAAATTTCTCATAGTAAAAAAAAAAAAAAAAAAAAAAAAAAATTTCTCATAGTTCATGACACAAAAATAGTACACTGTTGATCGTGTGCTTGAACAATAAGGCTATTTTTACATGTACACCCCCACTGCCATCGAGGAATGAATATGAACCCTCAAAAACTAGGAAGGTGTGAAAATGACAAAAAGAAGAAGTAAAAAGCAATCTCAGACAAACAGTCCACCCAGAACAAGTACAGGAAACATCAAGATGGAAGAACATGGAAGTCATACACCTGAAATCTCTGAAATGATAATAACTGAAGTAAAGAACAAATACATCATGCTGTAGAGGAAATCAGAACAGAAATAATTGCTCAGGTAAAAAAAGAAATGACAAGCATAATGAAAGAATTGCTCAGCTTATCAAAAGAAGACATAGATAAAAAAATAGATTAGGCAAGAAAATTGATGTAAACCTTGCATGAACAGTATAGGAAAGAACTAGAATGCATGAAACAGGTTCAAAGACACACTCAGAAAAATTAAAAATTCCATTGAAAACTTGAAGAAACACTAGAATGAAATGGAAAATAGACTCTAAAACCTTGAAGACAGCATTCCAGTTAGTGATAGTGAAAGAAAAGATTTCTTAAAAATAACCTGGAACAGCAACTAACATTCCAACAGCTACAAGATGAGGCAAAGAAAAATAATATAAGGCCAATATGTGTCCATGAAAGGGCAGGAGACAACATGAAGGACATAAAAGGACTATTTGCAGCAGTGATGGCAGAAAATTTCCCAAGCATGGGACAAGAATCTTATATAAATTGTGAGGCATATAGAATCCCAATTAGCCATAACCAAAATAAATACACACCCAGATAAATAATAATCAAGTTCCCAGAAATTGAGCAAAAGAACAGAATATTAAAGACTATTAGAGAAAAGAAACAGGTCACCTCTGAAGGAAAGCCCATCAAATATATGGCAAACTTTTCAACATAGACCACCAAGTCAAGAAGAGCTTGGCATGAAGAATTTCAGGTTCTGAATAAAACAACTTCCAGCCCAGATTGCTGTACCATGCAAAGCTATCTTTCAGAATTGATGGAGAAATAATATACTTCCATGACAAAGATCAAGTGATGAAATGTATGTGCCTCAAATGAATCCTACAAAGAGTTCTGAAGATATTCTACACAGAGATAAAAATGACCACAATCTCAAGACAAAGAACTACCAAGCAAGGTAAGCAGTTAAACAGAGGGGTTAATGTACAGAACCAACAGTGGGATAAAAAATGACAAGGATAAGTCAATACATATCATTAATAACCATTAATGTCAATGGCCTAAATTCACCAATCAAAAGAAACAGTCTGGCAGAGTGGATCAAGAAACAAAATCCAACAATATGCTGCATAGAAGAAATGCATTTAACTCAAAAGGACATCAAAAGACTGAAAGTCATAGGATAGAAAACAATACCCCATGGAATAGGAACCCAGAAAAAAGCAAGAGTAGCTATTCTGTTTGCAGGCAAGGTGAACTTCAAACCAACAACGATCAAAAGAGATAAAGAAGGTCACTATGATTCTTGTTAAGGAAAAACTGCAAGAGGGAGAGATAACAATCATACATATATATGCACCAAATACAGAAGCATCCAATTATACAGGGCAAATTTTAACAGACATGAAAAATCAAATAAGTAATAACATAATTTTAATAAGGGATTTTAATACCATATTGTCACAAAAAGATATATCCACTAAACAAAAAATCAGCAAAGAAATATCAGAACTAAACCAAATGTGTGAACAAAAGGACTTGGTAGACCTTTACAGAGTATTCCACCCAACAACATTAGAGTACACATTCTTAGCTGCACATGAGACATTCTCTAAAATAGACCACATGCTAGCACATAGAACATGCTTAAGTAAATGCAAAGAAATTGAAACTATCCTATACATATTATCGGACCATGGTGAAATGAAATGAAATAAATGATAAAAGAAATCACAAATGTTCCATAAACATATGGATATTAAATAACATAGTCCTGAATAACCAGTGGGTCAAAGAAGAAATTAAGTACTACTTACAATTAAACAAAAATGCAGATACAATCTATGGAACATGTGGAACACAATGAAAGCAGTCCGCAGAGGGAAAATATAGCAGTGGATTCCCACATCAAGAACACAGAATGAACATGAATAGACAGGTTCATGCTACACCTCCACATTCCAGAAAAAGAAGAACAAATTAATGCAATTGAAACTAAGAAATCAATACAAAGAATTAATGAATCAAAGAGCTGTTTCTTTGACAAAAAAAATAAAATTGATAAACCCCTAGCTAAACTTATCAAAAAAAAAAAGAAAAAGAAAAAGAAAAAACTTAAACCCATGAAATAAGGAATGAAAGGATCAATATCACTACAGTTCCTGTAGAAATTCAGGTCATCAATACCTACTTTGAAAATATTTACTCTCTTGGATTGAAAGCACAGAAGAAATGGACAGGTTCCTAGGTACATATGAATTACTAAAACTGAAGTAAGAAGATATAAAAATCTTGAATAACCCAATATCAGCCAATGAAATTGAAAATGTAATATATAAAAAAAAAGCCCAGGTTCTGATGGATTCACTGATGAATTCCACAAGAAATTTAGAGAAAATTTAATACCAATTCTCAAATTCTTTAAAGATTTAGAAAGGAAAGCAATTCTCTGAATCTCATTCATGGAGGCAAGTATTATCCTGATTAAGAAAAGCCAGAAAAAGAACTAAGCAAAGAAGAGAATTCAGGCCAATCTCTCTAATGAACATTGATGCAACAATTCTAAATAAAATACCAACTAATAGAATGAAGGAAATCATCAAGAAGACAGTACACCATGACCAGGTTGCATTCATCCCTGGAATGCAGGGATGGTTCAATATACACAAATCAATAAATATACCCTATCAGTAGAACTAAAGATAAGAATCACACGATCATCTCAATAGATGCAGAAAAAGCTTTTGATTAAGTCCAAAACTTATTCGTGACAAAAATGAAAAGACTACATAAAATTGGCATAGTTGGGCTTTACCTCAATCTGATAAAAGCCACCTATGACAAACCAAGAGCCAACATCATACTGAAGAGACAAAGAGAGAGTTTTCACTTTAAAATCAGGAACAAGACAATGTTGTCTATTGTCACCAATCTTATTCACCATAGTTCTGGAGACACTGGCCAGAGCTATGAGACAAGAGTGAGAAATAAAAGGAATAAAGATATGAAAGGAAGAATTTAAATTATCTTTATCTTCAGATGACCTCGTACTATACATAGAAGACTCCAAAAACTCTACCAAAAGACTCCTAGAATTAATCAGCAAATTCTGTAGCATAGCGGGATACAAAGTCAACATTCAAAACTCAATAGCATTCCTATACACAAACAACAAGCATAGAGAGAAATAAGTGAAACTACCTTTCACAATAGCATCCATAAAACTGAAATATTTAGAAATTAATCTAATAAAAGAAGTAAAAGGTCTGTAAGAGTGAAAATTACACTACTCTGAAAAGGATTTCAAAAGATGGAAACATATTCCTTTGTCATGGATAAGAAGAGCCAACATTGTGAAAGTGGTCATACTTCCTAAATTGTTATACAGAAAATACAATTTGTATACCTCGCAGACCTAGGGACAATATTCGTAAAATTTATCTGGAATCATAAGAGTTCTGGAATAGAGAAGCCAACCCTGTGCAACACAAGCAAAGCAGAAGATATTACAATCTCTGATTTGAAATTATAATACAAAAATACTGTGATAAAATCAGCATGGTATTGCCAAAAATAAAAAAACCTAAAGATCAATGGAACAGACTAGAGGATGCAGACACAAGCACAAAGACAGCCAGCCACCTTATCTTTGACAAAGCAGCCAAAAGTGCTCACAGGAAGAAAGATGGCCTCTTTAATAAATGGCACTGGAAAAACTGGCCCTCCACATGATGAAGACTAAAACTAGACCCATGCACCAAAATAAAATCAGAAAGGCTTGAAGATCTAAATATTAAAACAGAAACTACTAGATTTAATGGAAGAGAAAGTAGGTGGAAGTCTTAAAGACATAAGGATAGGTAGAGGTTAGGTCTGCAAGGTATACAAACCAAACTGCACAGGAAATACTTCAAAGAACCACCAACTGGGTTCTTATCTTATTGAAAAGTTTTGCACATCAAAAAAAATCACCAACAGGGTGCAAATAAAACCCACAAATTGGGAAAAAATTTTACACAAGAGTCCCTCAGAAAAAGGACTCCTATCTAGAACATATAAATTTTTTTTAAAAAATCAAGCTCCCAAAATTCAAAGATTCAGTATGAAAATGGGCATTTGAGATCAATACACACTTAACACATGAATAAATACAAATGGCAAACAAATGGATGAAAAAATGTTCAGTGTCATTAGTCATTTGAGAAGTGCAAATTAAAACAAAACTGACATTGCATCTCACCTCAGAAAGAATGGATATCACGAAGAAATCAACCCATAACAAATGCTGGAGGGCTATGGGGGAAAAGGAGCTCTTCTCCACTGTTGGTGGGAGTTCAGACTGGTGCAACTATTGTGAAAATAAGTCTGGAGATTCCTCAGTAAACTAGGATTAGAGGTCCCATTCAACCCAGCTATTCCCCTCCTGGGTATTTTTCCAGAAGAACTGAAATCATCATATCACAGTGATATATGTGCACCTATGTTTATAGCAGCGCAATTTGTAATAGCTAAATCTTGGAAACAACCCACATGTCCCCCAACTGAAGAAAGGATGAAAAAGTTGTGGTATTTTTATAATCGAGTATTATTCAGCTGTAAAGAAAGATAAACTAGAGGGCTTCATAGGTAAATGGATGCAACTAGAGACCATACTAATTAGTGAAATAAATCAGATTCACATGTGTAAACATCATATTTCCTTCTTAATATAAGAACCTGAAAGGTACAGTAAATATTGTGAAAAGGATGAGAAACTGCTCAGATAGGAAGAAGCAATTGGGACAAAGGAGGGGAAAGGAAAAAGAAAGAGGGAGAAAAAAATATATATATATATACATAGGATAGCTAGGCTAATTGTACTATTAATATCCATTGGTTTATTGAAAGGAACTGTTAATGTATAATTGATCAACTTTGCATGCCTATATCTGGTTATATGCGCAACCATTTTGAAGATGACATTGTGCAGTATAACAACCATTGTTAATATCCTATCACCATGTTTTGAAATTCTGTATTACTTTAATCTTTCTCTGTGCTAGTTTGTTTATGTATTTGTTTATATTATGTTGATTTTTTTAAAAAATGAAAAAATTTATATGTACATATATAAGGATAACTGGAATAGGTGTATTAGTAACGTCAGTAGTTTATTGAGGGCAACATTCAATGCTTAAAATTTCCTTTTTTCTTGACCAATTTTACTCACCTGAATTTGGTAATTAGAATGGCTGATCTGAAAACAGTGTGTAATATAAGAACCATTGTTGAACTCCTGCCATCTTGTATGGTGAAGCTCTCCACCACTTCCAATATTTTTTATTATTATTATATTTCCTTGTTACTGTCTTTGATTGTTTGATCAATCTTACATTCTTATATCTAATGGACTGAGCAACTTTGTTGAAGATAACAATATGTAATTTAGCAAATGTAAATTTCTATCATTTTGGCTTGAGGTCATGTATCATTTTTGTTGTTTTTGTGTTGTTTTGCAATTGTTCTCACTGCTGTTTTGTCAGTTTTTTTTTAATTTTTAAAATAAATCATTTTATTTTTCCATAAAACCCTTTTGACATTTCTATGAAAATACTCATCTTTTCAAAAAGAAAGGAATGAAAATCTTTGGGCCTACAAATTATCATTTCTGCTTAAATTGAAGGTCTTCTTATGGTTTTAGAATTTGATACTTTTTCTGATATTTGTAACAAGCCACATTTTGAAGTATTGGTTTCTAAATGTGCGACTATGTTTTTATTAATTGTTTATTTGTATATTTTAAATATGCATAATGTTCTTTTATATCCTACGTACTTTGTACTTTTGCATGGCTTATCTGGATTCTTTCTTTGTTGCCAATTCCTTGTCCTCCCTGCAATTGCTCTTGCCCTCCTCATTTACAAAGGCTATGTTTCAATTTTTCCTTCTTTCCTCTTTTTCTTTCTTTTCCCTGTCTTCCTTTCGCCCTTCCTTCTCCCTAGTTAACCTTCCCATCTGAGCATATCTAGTGTACACTGTGGAACTCATGTATACTTTTGGTTTCTCATATAAGAGAAACAGTGTGATACAAATTTGTGTTCAGTTTACTTCACTTGAAATGTGGTGTTAAAGTCTATCCACTTATGTAGAAATGTCTCAGGCTTAGTCTTCTTTATGTCTGAATAGTACTCCATGGTATTAAATAAACCACATCTTTTTATCCATTGATGAGTTGATGGGCATTTGGGCTGTTTCCATGATTTAGATACTACAAACTGTGCTGCTGTAAACGTGGATGAACATATATCTCTGTAGTATGACAGTTTTAATCCTCTTGGGAAAATATCTAGAAGGGGAATAGCTGGGCCAAATGGCAACTCTAGATTTTGAAGAATCTCCACACTGTTTTCCACAATCGTTGTACCAATCTGCATTTCCAGCAGTAGTGGAGAAGGTTCCTTTTTTACCCACAGCCCCTGCCAACAATTGTTATTGGTTGAATTCTTCATAATAGCCCTATATTTTGGAATGAGATGCAATCTCAGCATTGTTTTAATTTGCATCTCTCACAAGACTGGTGTTGTTAAATAGTTTTATACACTTATTTGCCACTTGTATTTCTTCATTAGAGAAGTGACTATGCACTATAGATGTCCATTCTTTGATTGGACAGATTTTTTTAGTTCTCAATGGATTCTGCAGAAATCCAGATCATCAATCTCTACTTTGAGAAACTCTATTCTAAAAAGATGGAAAACTCAGAAGGAACTGACAGATTTCTAGACACATAAGAACTACCAAAGCTGAGTTGAGGAGATATGAAATTCACCCTCAGTCAATCAGTTTGACGGTGTGTGTTCTCAGTAAGGTATTAGCAAACAGAATATAGCAAGTCACCAAGCACATTACATACCATGATCAAATAGGATTATTCTGGCTCTACAGGGGTGAATCAACATATGGAAGCTGAGAAATATACTGCACCATATCAACAGAGCTAAAGACAAAAACCACTTCATCATCTCAACAGATGCAGGTAAAATAGACATTTGACATCTTTCAACATTCATTCATGATTTAAAAAAGAGCCTACAGAAAATTGAAATAGATGGTCTTTATCTCAGTCTGATGAAAGCCATTTATGACAAACCAACAACCAACATTATACGAAATGGTCAAAAACTGAAATCTTTCACCTTACATAAGGAACAGGACAAGGCTGTTCATTGTCACCATGCCAACTCAATTAATATTATTCTGGAAACATGAGCCAGAGCAATTAGAAAGAAAAGAAATGAGTAAAGATAAGAAAAGAAGAAATTAAATTATCAATATTTGTAGATGACATGATAATCTATAAGAAAGCCCCACAAACTTTATTCAAAGAGTTTTACATTCAATAATCAAATTCAGTCACATAGATGGATACAAGGTCAATACTCAAAAATCAGTGACTGCTTTTGGCTTAAGTTTATATTTTGTTTTTACTCTTAATTTAAGAAAATGTGGAGAAAGCATATTATCTGGTGGTAACCCCTTGATACCTGTGAGCAGAATGTGGTGAACACAAACAAAAAATCGTTAGGTTATTATCCAAGTATTACATTCCTTTACTGGATTCTCAGTAGATTGATTTATTATGAAAAATGTTGCATATCTTCTGGAAAGCTGTAATAGCTCCCATATTATTTAGAAAGTCAACAGCATATACCTAACAAATTTCGCTTTGAATATTTCCTTTTATTACTAGAAGTTCATGATCTCTCACTACTCCCCAATACCATAGTATAGGACAGGAGTCATATTTTCAGCCTTCCAATCATCAGTGCATTTTATGGCTTAATAAGCAGAAATAATACATTCAAAGTTGAAATGAATAGTGTACTAAGTTACACTTAAAGTTATTAGTCATTAAGTAAAATTTATGTAAATAAAAAACTCTGAAATTAAATTCAAAGATACATGCATGAGGACTGTTAACTCCTATGAGTAGAGATTCAGTTCAGAAAGAAATAAATATTTTAAAATAATAGTATTTTCATGACATTCTGGATATAATCAATATAGTGAATTTTTCACTAGTATTATTTTAAATAGTTTTTAATTGTATGTATTCATAACAATTTACTTTTTAAGAATGAATTATAAAGGTCAAGGGTGTTTGTACATTCATATTGAGAGCAAAACAAAGAGATAACACATAAATTATTATTGGAGAGCAATGTCTTTTAACTATGATAATATAAATTTTAACACATTATAGTCAATAACATTAGTATATCATATAAATATAAAAAAGTAAATCATATAATTTAAGTTCATTCTAAAATTTATGTTTGCACACCATTTGATATTGGCCATAGTGGCCAAGTATTACATAAGTTCACACGTACTTCTTTTTGCAATATATTTCCTGAGAGATAATTCTAAAAACATTTTGAGTCTCACATATATATATGTATGTGTTATGGTTGATACATTGTGTCAACTTGGGGAGTCTGGAGGTTTAGCTGAGTAACTCAGCAGTTATAGATCTTGCGGTGAAAAGGACATGCCCTTACCCTTCTGGGATGTTGTTTATTGTGTTAATTTGGGAAGTTTAAAAGGTTAACTATATGATTCAGCAGGAAGCCAGAGTGCTTACTTTGCATACATCCTGAGCCTGTGGAAGAGGAGGGCATGGAGACAGTGTGAGAGCTACATGCCCCCTGGGTGAGGGCAGGCTGTTTACAAGGTAGAGGAGAGAAAGAGGCTGCTTGTCTGCAATTCCACACATTTGCTGGTTGTTTGCTGCCATGAACATTTGCCCTCTGCCATGTGCTACTCTGCCTCAGAACCAGCCAGATATGGACTGAAACGTCCACAAACTGTAAGCTAAATAAACCTTTCCTTCCTTCATTTTGAGTGTTGGGTATTTTGTCTCAGCAATGAGTGAAAAGTAACCAAGGCAGTATGTACATGAATGGAAAATGAAATAGTTGTTAATCTTTAAATTATCTTGTGATATATAGAAAATGCACAAATGGATAATTTTGAATGATATATTATTTCCAGTTACAAATAGAAAATCTCAAGTTTGGAAGGGAGAGAGTATAATCTGAATCTTTGTTTAGTAAGATTAGTCTATTTTTCTTACACATGATAACATCACACTTGGTACTGAAATCAAAGTCGAGTGCCCAAAATGCTGTATTTTATTTTCAGTAAAAGTATTCATTAAGGCTAGAAATCAGAATGCTTGTAGCTACTATATTTTGAACAGCTGTAGAGAAAATATTGAAAAGAAATTTCACATCACCACATTCTACATAGTTTCCAAAGCAGGAAAAATATCTGATCTGAGCACATTCATATACTGTACTAATGAATAGGTATGTTTGTTTATCAGTACATACATTTTATCATTTTAACACAGTAGAGTGAACTAATTTAAAGGTATACTCACTTTTAAATTTCCTCTCCGAAAATATAAGAACAAATAATTACATAAGACACTATAAATAATGCTGAGACAGTTTCGCTATTCAGCACCCTATTCCCCCTTGGTTATACTTGTACTTTATGGTAACTACAGATTAGACTTTAAACTTGCCTTGATTAGCTTTGGTGAATGTACTGTTTTATTTCTTATTATAATATAGTGTTTTATTTATAATTCACAAAAGTAGTCTCTTACACCATGGAATTGCAGCACACTTAATTGTAACTCTCTTTTAGGTTGTATCATTCTTACTAGACTCTTAGATGCATGGTGTGTGGGAAATATATTGCAATAATAATTTTGAGTTTATATTTTTTTTCTCAAAAACATACTTTCCAGTATCCATCCACAGATGTATATTCAGGATGCTTTCAAAGTCACATAACAACTTGAAAACTATATCTACTTTACTCTTTTATGGTAGTGGTGTTTTTGGTTAAGATAAAAGGTTCAACTACATATATTTTGACATACATAAAGTGCTTTTATTAAGATTTTGTATAATACAAATATAAAAAGGTATTTTCTTAAGTAATTAATGTAATTATAAGATTAGTGAAAATTAGTATTATCCAGAGAATGGTCCAGCATTTTATCTTATTGTCCGGCAGTAGTCATTAAATATTTTTAATACTTGGCCTTATAAGAAGGTCTTTGTGTATCTGCCTTTATATATCTACAATAATGAAATATCAGACTTTGCAGGGCATTATTCTGACTAGATATTATAACTTACGGTTCATATAAGAAAGGAAGGTCTTCTAAGCATCTCTCAGGTTTACCTCTTCAAAGTTTGTTGTAACAGGGGGCAACAGTTGAGCACAGATTTTTTTGAGATTTTCTGTGTGTCTAGGGAAGCTGTCAAAATATGAAATCTTTCAATAGCATAAGATCATTATAAATACTACAAGAACATAGAGTAATACGTAAGGCAGATTAACCTAAATGTAAATGTTATTTCTTAGTTTCTTCCCTCACTTGATATATAGAAAATCTCTATAAATTTGACACAAATAAAGGAAATAGTAAAGGAGTCAATCATCCTCATGATTTTAAGTGACTTTTTCATTGAATTTTAACTCTAAATGAAGGAACTGCACTGACTTTGTAGTCCAAGCTACTGTTTCTATAACCTCTCCTCAGGTGAGTGTGGTTACATTTCTACTTTTGATTTTTTCAGGCATACATCTTACTTTATGTAGTTTTTCAGAGCTTTTTCTGAGGTAGTAAACTAAAGTTTAATTTATTTAACAGAGATTTTCTTTCTTGCTTTTTATGTAATCTCAGGATATTTTTTCTGCTATATTGGCTCAGGCTGTAATTCATTATTGGATAACATAAGAATTGTTTTTCTAGTCTATTAATATATTTAGTATATTTGATGAGCTTTATTAGAAGATTGAATCTAGTACCTAGAAATTTAATGAAACTCATCTTGCTCTTGTTGAAAGTATATATGCTCATTTTATTTCATTTTACAATTATTTCAGTATAATTCTCTTTTAATGATAAAATTATTTATTAATTTATCTGTATATTTGACAACACATAATTATTATAAATCCTCAATATATATTTACCATATTACCAAATTCTTACATTTCAATTTTTAAGTCCACTATAACTGACAATAGAGAAGACCATGTTTATTACTATATTTCCAGCCTCCATGTTGTTATTTTAAAATACATATTTTTGTTCTCAGGTAACAAGTTCCTCCCTTAGGCAACTTTACAACAATTAGTGTATATGGTTTTCACCTGTTCAACTATCATATAAATAGTATGTCATCTAGTGTTTTTTAATATATGAAAAGTATTCATAATGTACTTTATTTTATAAAGTAGGTAATAAAATGTTATGCTTCTCAGAGAAATACACATTCTTTATCCAAAAGCATATAAAATGCCTTATCAGATGGTAATTTTCAAATCAAGTGTGTGCATATTTTGTCGTTTTGTTACAACAATAATATATTAAATACACTTATATAAATCCTCAAATATGAATATACTTTTGTTATATTAAAGGAATATCTGTTCTTCATAGTCTTATCTAAATAGTTCTTATGAAGAACAAGATAGTAAGCATCTAATAGTTCTGGCCATTACAGTATCAAGTTAAACTAATTAACCTTGGCATTAACACACGAGAGAACACTTTGAAAACAGGTGATGTCCTATATGTCAATATCATTTCATTTAAAACTATAAATGATCCTTCTGTCAACTAGAGTTTGAAAAACTTTTTTCTAGTTAATTGAAATACTAGATAAATGATAATCTCAATAAGCATTTTAGAGTAACATCACATAACAAATTGATAAGTTTCAACATTTTCACTGTTAAAATTTACCATTTAACATTGTACCGTCTCATAAAAATACCGTCACATTAATTACGATACAATTATATAAGTCTGAGACTTTTTAAGTAGTTTTATTTTGTGCATGAGTTTATTTTTGTTTTATTTTGTTTCCTTGCAGTTTCAACAATTGACAAAGAAAGTATGGAAAATGAGTGAAGGTTTTGGGGAGCATGTGGACTGATATAAAGTTCTAAACACATAGAATGAAAGTCTTAAATGAAAATATACAACACTGACAAATCTAAATTTGGCCCATGGGAAATATTTGAAGAGTAAATAATATTGTAGATTATCTATATAATTCAAAAAATTGAGAAAGTACACATTTTCAATTTCTACTGACAGCCCAGCTCAGAGATAATATAGTGATTAAAACATAGAAGGCATGTATTAATTATTGTTTTATACTAACAGTTGACTTATAAATAAAATGGATATATGTCTTGAAAAGTACAACTTCCAAAACCAATATGGAAGTTAAGCAACTTGAAATACTATACTTATTAAATTACTAGTTATGAATTATATTACCTTAACAATTTTACAAGATCAAATATTTTTACTGATAACTAAGATCAAAGGCTTAAATAACAAATAATGAAAGCATTGTATATTTGCTTCTAGTAATGGTGAAACCAAAATCTAAATTTTTTTTATGTTTATCCCTAAATCATGATAATGAAATTGTACCCTCAAATGAGAGAGATAAATAGCAATTTTGAAGACAAATACAACACTCTATTGTCAAATATTGATAAATCATATCCAGCAATGCATGAAATATTCATTAATAATGGTATGATAGCTAATTCTGGCTGCCAACTTCACTCATTTGAGTAATATCTAGATATGTAGTTCCAAGAAATGGCATCTTTGCTATTCAAGATATGGAAAAGCCTTGTAACCAGTTAATGGAAGAAATGTTAGAAGTTCACAGAAGCATATGAAAATGTCTAGGACACTGTAGTGGAGCTTAATAGTTAGTTCTCCTGAGGTCTCAGAGGAATGACCGCACAGCGTAAAGCCAATGTTGACGATGATTCACAAGGATCCTCGTTGTGACAAAGAGTTTGACTGCAGTTTTCCAAACCCCAATATGTCAGGGATGCTGAGCTTAAAGGTGCTGGACTAGTTTACTTGGCAAAGGAATTTTCAAAGCAGCAAAACGCTCAGGCTGCACAATGGGTATTAATGGCTGCATTTAGTCAAATTGACATTATGAACTTGGAGCCAAAGGAACAGAGAGGAAAGATGTGGAAAGCTTGCAGTTTATCCAGTAAAGTAGCAGATTCAAAGCTGTTATAAAAGAAAGTAAAACCACAGAGGCTGGATCGATTAGTGGTCATAAAATTAATCTGAGTGTTTTACATCAGGACAATAAGAAAGATGCCGTGACGTCATTTTAAGAACAAGGAGGGTACCCCAGGCTCAGAGATGTATAAACGCAAATTGGTTTCAAAGGCATTGCAAAGCAGTCTTTTGAGAAGAAAGCCATCCCACGTCTAGCATTCCCCCAAAGGCCTACATTTTTGTATTGCATTTCTAGCCAGAAATGCAATCCATGATGACTGCATCTGGCTCAACTGGACATAAGTGTAATTTGTACTGGCAGCAGCCTTCATCAGTGTCCACGTGGCACCTGTATGTGCAGGCCTGAATGATGTCCCAGATATAAATCGTGAACATTTCAGCAGAGATTTCAGCTGGGAAGTCAAGTACACAAAATGACACTTGGAACTAAGATAATAAGGAGGAACTATAATGGAAACTCCAAAATAGAAGAGGTACAAGAAACGTTGATGCCTACCAAAGGAATCTGCAACAAATAGGAAAAAATTGTCTAATAGAGATGCCATCTAGGCTGCAGGTGGAGAGGATACAAGGGAGGGAATCTGAACACCTCGGGAGCTTTCATATATGCTTACACCGTTTGTTCCAGGTGCTACCTGTGCACCCATAGTATTTACTAGTTGCCTTATTGGATTTTCACTTGGCTTTGGTCTAAGATGCTCATTATATTTTCCAATTCCTTTGTGCAGTGTGAATTTTCACCCTGTGCCTCTCATACCATTTCCACTTGGATGTATATAACTTGAATTTTGGATTTCTCATGGGAGTTCACTACTCCAGTTTTGCATTTCCAAGTCTCAGAGAAGACTTCAAAATTGTACTTTCAACAACACTGGAAAGGACAAGACTTTGGAAATATTGCAAGTTGGCTGCATGTAATTTGAAATGTGTGATGGGCATGAATCTTTTGGGTAGAGAGGTGCTGCGGTAATTTGGCTGAGAAGTATGTAAAAGTCTGATGTGTTACAGGCTTGATCTGTAGTTTGACATTGCAGAGATGGGGTAGAACTTTTAAGATTTAGGGCCTGCAGGGACATCATTAGATTGTCAGGCACTTGCTCTTTAAGAGAACTGTGAGGACACATTCTTTCCCTCCTCTTCCCTTCCCTGCCCATGAAGTAAATGCTATGTTCTCACATGCTCATTTCACTGTTCTGCTTCTCCACATTCCCCGCCAGAGGGGCCACGTGATTCCAGTCTGAATGATCCAAACCACAGAGCCAAAATAAATCTCTACTTATCACATTTGATCATGTATTTTTAACAGTAAAGGAAACCTCATTCACACAATTAAGGACCAATAGTCAATCTCATTCTGATTAATATTTTAAAATATGTGTAAAACTTTGTTTTCATAGGTTAGTGAAGAACAATACAGGATTATCTTAATAAGTACAGAAAAAAAACTGATCCAACTTCAAAAGGCTAATGGTTCGATTATTCTCAGCAAGCTAACAATATAAAGAACTTGTTTCATCACATAAAAAAATCAAGAAAATATACAATTAACATCATATTCAATATGAGATGTTAGATTTTCATACAAATATTGGCTTCTGATAAAATGATATAGCTAACTGTCCATTACTTGGCAATTCAGAACATGTTAAACATCTTTACACTTTTCTACTGATAACAAGAAACCACTGTTCATCAACACGAGGCTGAAGGAAAAGACTTGTGGTATGCGTGTCCTTTAAAGTAAAAAGTGACCTCATGCCCACAGCATACTTGAATAGGTAACATACTCAGAGAAAAGTACTTTATCCAAAACAATCTTCATGGTATGATAGTACTCAAATGAATTTTTAGAAAACACATATCTACTTATGCTGGAAAAAAAACTGAATTTTTTGTCTCTTGGTAAATTGAAAGAAAAGAGACAATAAAAAAGATTTTCTGTGGTGAAAATCTCAATTTTTTGAGATTTAATTGCAAATAGTGCATTAATAAATAAGTATAGCTCTCAGTCCTACACAGGCCCTCATAATCTAAAATTACCCCTTGGTTTAAAGAGCACACTGTGACCAAAATACAGTTAACTTAAAATTTAACAATGTAAAAAATGAAAAATAACTTTTTTCTTGAAATGTAATATTTATTATTATCTAGCATTCAGGCTGAAATTTTAAGCTATCTTGGAAAAATAAGGATTAAGCTATTGATATTCCTAAGGTATTACTGCTGAGGAAAAATCTGTATGTTAAAGAAGCCAAGAAAACCAAAATAATGGAAGGAAACACATGAAATACAAAAAGAATAAAGCTAGAAAAAGAATAGTTTAAATAAGTAGTGAAAGACTGTGCCCAATCCAACAATCCTTTGAAGAGTTAATTGATTAAATTATGGTCAATTTATGCAGTGTAATATTAGAGATTTTAAAGAAAAGAATAAAGATAAGCCATATTCACTGTTTTTAATAGCTCCTTGAGGCATAGTCTTAAGTATAAAGTCAAAAATATATGAAAAGCATACTTCCCTTTTTTAAAGAAAAGTTGAGTGGAAAAGGTATACATGCATATTTCTATTTTCAAACAAGTGTGCAAGCAAAAGAAATCATATGTGAATATTAACCAAGATCCAAATCGAATAGATATCTATCTGGAGAAAAGTGTAGAAGGAACATGAAAAAAATACATAATTCTTTGTTGGATAGAATTTACTTTTGATACACAAATATATATTCCAGAATTATACAACAAAATGTATTGAGGGAGTGAAACTTAAAAGGGACTATAAACTGAAACAAATGAATTTGAGTACAGTAGCCATATACCTCGTGAAATGCAGATAAGTGATCTCAAGCAATGTAAAAATAATAACCTGACCAATGTGATATGTCTTAAAGAGCAGAAGAACAACAGAAAATAAGCCATTCTTGCTAATTTCTTTGCCAAAAGTCCTATTTGTATTTTATACTGAAATTGGCAGGTATAATAAGGCAACCCATTAATTGTGACAATATGATTATAAGCCAAGGTTTTGAGCATAAAAGTCATAAACAGAAACTCAGAATAGTGAAATTCAGAAAGCCCAGGTACTATCTAGAAACGTCAGAATAACTTTGTTTCATTTTTTAAAAAACATATATGTGGATATGTATGTCCTAGCCCTAATCACTGAAAATAAAGACCAGTTTAGGAACAATGAATATTGCTATTGCCATATTTTGGTCTTTTAATATTATTCCTAAAGCAAGAGATAAGGGTGTGGTCAGCCACCTGGATAAGAGCTGATGACTTCTGCAATGTGCCTGTACCTGGAACAAATCAGGAAGGCTAATTTTCACTCTTCTGTGACAAAACCCAGCAGGTTTCAGAGAGGGTGGCCTAGACCAAGGTCAGAATGGAGGAGACACAAGGTGGTGCCATTAACTTCATCCTCGCCACAGGCTCTTTCGGTGACTGGGTCTTCCCTCCCCACAGTGTAATTCTTTTCCTACCTTGACCTGGGCCTGACTCCCTCTGCAGAGCACACTGATCTTCCTACCTTTAGTAAATGTAAAACCTTGACATCTTGGACTGTTTTCCACCCATTTTTTTCTTCTGGACAACAAGAACTTGGAAAGGATCTCTGACAAGAGCAAGCACCCAGACACTAGTACCATATTTTTCTAAAAATAATGAGGGCTTCTTGATGAAATAGCCTACTCACTTCTAGACAAAAGCATGCACTTCTTTTAAAACAAAAACAAAGGATTTCAAAAGTTTACAAATTCTAACAATAGGACTGAGGAACTTTCTTGATTAACATGCATAGTAATTGAAAAGTTTTAAAACACATGGAATATATTTGAATAAAGATTATTTTACTAACAAATAATATAGTCATGATTATGGCAAATATCTCCATAGTCTGAAAAGAGGAAAGCGATGAAGAATAACCAACACCAAGCTTGTCTCCATTTTTTGTTTTGTTTTCTCTTTCTTGAGACAGGGTCACATTAGGCAGTTCAGGCTGGCCTTGAGCTCACTTTGTAGCCCAGGCTGGCCTCAAACTCACAGCAATCCTCCTGCCTCTGCCTCCTGAGTGGAATTAAAGGCGTGTGCCAACGTGCCTGACTTCTATGCTTTTCTACTTCTTTCCATGTAAATATGCTGCCATTCATAAGGGGCATTTAATTCCTATGGGACAATTGTTCTTAATATTTCCCATGAATATAAAAGAAAGCTAGAATTATAATCTAATATTTTTACTTTTCATAATGGAATAATAAGCCAGGGTGATAAAGTTCCTCAATTTATTACAGAATATGAAAACTAATGCTAAGAATGGTATTATCGCTTGTATCTACATGTTCCCCCAAAGCCTCATGCCGTCATAAGGGGTGCTTCTCTGAGGTGGCTGGTCTGTAGTGTCTGGTGCTGAAACTGAGGGTGTGTGATTACTGAATCAGTCCACTGGTTGGTTTGCCATAGTTCTGATTAGGACTAAAGATACGACTGCTACACTCACCATATGGTAGGTAGCCGGGACAAAATACAGGGGACAGAAACAGGCCTAGTATGCTGTCCCTTGACAGCTTGCCATGGACTATTTGTCCTCTGTGTTGACCCTCTGCCATGTCACTCTGCCTTGGAGCTAGCCATCTATGGATTAAAACCTCTACAAACTGTGAACCAAATAAACCTACTTCCTTTAACTTTGGGTGTAGCATATTTTGTCCCAGCCATGGGAAAAGTAACTAAGACACAGCTTCCTCATAGATTGAACCACACATGAATAATCTTGGAAAGGAAACACATTCAATAAGAGTTAAAATCCATCTTAAACTACAAGCACAAGAACAAAAATTTGAATGACAGTGAATGGGGATATTTAATGTAGTCACAGCACAACGGAATAAATAACCTATTTCGTCAACGAATGTGCAAAGTCATCAAAATGCAGGAGGTATAAATACCTACTTTCTGAACAGTTATGGCAAGACATTGGTTTTTAGTATCCTGTTCCTTATTGAAATTAATTGTTAAACTAAGTTTAAGAGCTAAAAAAAAATTGAGTAAATGTGAACAGTGGCTAATTAATAATAGATTTATCCTCCTTAGGTATGACTGTGGATATTAATGTGTACACCATTACAGTCTTTATCTTAAAAATACAGTACTTATAATTTATCTGTTGTTGAAAAATGACATATAAAGTTGACTGCTTCCAGAGTCGAAATTCATATAGGGACAAATTTTTCGCTTAATTTGTCAACAGTTTGAATTTATGAGTGAATTGGGGATTTTCAAATAGCAAATGTCTTAGTCACGCTTCCAGCACTGGGGCAGCCACACCTTAAGGAGAGGAGGAGTACATGTGGTCACTCTTCAGCAGTTTCAGGCTATGCTCGGCCAGCTTCAAGGGAGAAAACAATGCGACACAGAGGCATAGTGAGAAACATCTGCTCATGCTGTGGAAGCCAGAAAGCAGAAAGCATAGTGAGGAGCTAGTATGGGAGCTTCACCATCCGAGTCAGATTCCCAGTGATTTCCGGTGACCCGCCTGTTCTCACCAGACCCTGATGCCTACTGGTACATTCAAGTTAGGTTTTCCATGAGCCCATCATTTCTTAAAAGCGAGACCTCTGAGAAAGTAAGTTTACATCGTTTATCCTGTATCTAAACTATAACAGAAATATAATAATTTACATATATATTATTTAAAGAGAGCCTAGATGGATATATATATATATAGAGAGAGAGAGAGAGAGAGAGAGAGAGAGAGTAGATGAATATGAATTAATGGTTACAAGTTTGGATAGGTGAGCAGACTTGAGAAAATAAGGTTACCATTCAAAACAGCAGGCAACTAAAAAAAATAGACACCTCGCTGGATGGACTCAAATGATCAATAAATGCGTGAAAAATTGTTTGGCATTTCTGCCCACTGGAGGAATGCATATGAAAACAACAATGAGCTTTCACCTTACTCCAAAAAGAATGGCTGTTATTAAGAAGTCAGTAGTACATCCTGGCAAGGCTGAGAGGAGGAATGGACCTCTTCCACACTGTTGGTGGTAATTAGTACAACCACAGCGAAAATCAGTGTGAAGATTCTTCTAAAAACTAAAAATGGAAACTCCACTGAACCAGCCACTCCCCTCTAGGTGTCTCCCTGGGGAAAAGACATCACGTTAGAGTGATGCATGCACACCTATGCTTACTACAGCACAGGTCATAGGAGCTCCGTCGTGAAATCGGGTCATATGTTTCTCAACAGATAAATGAATAAAGGAAATGGAATATTTATACACCGTGAAACAATGTCTGCTATAAGGAAGAATAATGTTTGGTCATTTATAAGAAAATGGATGCACACTGAGCCCATCATATTAAGTGAAAGAAATCAGATACATCCCATAAATACCTCGTGCTTTCTCATATCCGAAACTCAAAGTACAAAGAAAATACAGAGAAAAATAAAAGATAGATAAAAAGAAACAGATAGATATTTTACAAATGGGAAAGGATCCGAGAGATGACGGGAGGTGGAGATAAAGGGAATCCAGATGTGACATGTGTGTGTCAGTCCCCATAGAGAATGAAATCATTATGTACCAAAAACGCATAATAATAGAAGTGAAAATAAAAGAGGAAAGGAAAGGACAAAAGAGGAAAGGAGAAGATGATATAGGTGTATAAAAACTGGTGCACACACCATTAAGGGCCCTCAAGGATTAGGTTAAGCAATTGTAGCTATCACATATGTAATCACGTAAGTATGTACAGCAAATTTATTATACAAACAGAAAGATCTCTATATAGGTTACCAAAAGTACTATGGATGAAGAGTTTGTATTTCACAGAGAAAACAATATTTCTAAACGGAATACTGTTAACTGAATAAGAATAGTGATGTACTATTGTGTACACAATAAATTTTTAAAAGATAAAAACTAGGTAATTAATTTAATGAGACTTTTTTTATTCTGTAGGTTTCCTAGAATTTGAAATGAAAAATCAAACTTCTAGGTACCCACAAAGTGTCAGATTTATCATTATTTTCTTCTCTATTTTGTTTATTCATTATGTTGTCCTGGAACATATCAGTTCAAACAAGAAAATCTTCAGTAAAGTGACTTCTATAAGATATAATGTAAATGATCTAAATATTATTTGGAAGAAAATCCTACTATTGTTATCATACAATCGTTTGTAAAACAATTCTGCAAAATTGGCTTTTAAGATCAGAAAATCATTTGATAGATAATAACAAAAACAAGAATGTGGCCAGGCATGGTAGCACACCCATGTAATCCCAGACCTTGGGAGACTGAGTCAGGAGGATTGTTGTGAGTTTGAGGCCAACCTGAGCTACAAACTTAGCTCAAGGCCAGCCTGAATTACATACTGAGACTCTGTCTCAAAAAAGGCAAAAAAAAAAAAAAAAAAAAAAAAAAAATATATATATATATATATATATATATATATATATAATAAGACTGCATTGCTTTACTGTATTAAACAATTTCTAAGGCATTATGGTGATATGAACTAAGAAATAATCAAGAACAAACCCTTTATTTGTTCTTATTTTTATTCTTCAGCTACTATCATAAATTTCTATGTAAAAAAGGGAGCCATACCCAAATATGTAAATATAGATTGTGTGGGCTCTGTCACTGTTTTAAAAAACAATTTCCTTAAAATTTGTTATTTTTTCAATATTAGTCCTTTAATGCCCTTTTATTGGTTAGGTACACTTTCCTTCTACTGTCTTGTGAATGCACACAATAGCATATTATTTATTGTAATTAAAATCAACTATATTTTCAGAAATCTTCGTGACACTTTAGAGCCAACTATTGAAGGGACTGAAAACCACAGGCCAGTTCATTATTTCTTTTATAATTTTATTGCCATTTTAGATGAAGACAACTTAATTATAGCTCAGTAAGTTAATTCTGCTATTCATCTGCTACACAATGTAAATAAATGTCTATAATTGCTCCCTTTTTCAAAAGTAAAGTGTAGTGAGACTGCTGATAACGGAGGTCATGTTTTGAGATTCAGTTAGTTTCACTCCGTATAACATTCCGAGCCTGAACTGTGGAAATCAGCGGAATTTAATATTTATTTTTATATTACTTATTCCACTGTGAAACTTTGAAAATTTTTAATATTTACATAAATCAATACTTTAAGCTTCAGGTTTAATTGCATAATAAAGAATAATACATTCAAAAACATAGTACCTTACACTTTATTTAGTATTCATGAGAAAATGTTCTTTGTAAGATGGATAAATTGGACACTTACATATCTTAGAAAAAGAAATTATTCCTGCTGGAGCAATGTGGGAGAATATAAAATTATTATTTTTTTTAATTTTAAACGACTGATCTTCTGCAGTATAGGTCATTATCAGGTAATCTGCAACGTTTTTTCTCTGCTCATCGCAGGAAACTAACCTGTTGGTGACAATCAGCTTATTTTTCTGCCTTCTTCCTACTAAAGTAAAACTACATTTTATGCAAAATGTAACTCTTTGGAACTATTTAAATACTGTAAACTTTGTAAATTTGGAAAAAGTATATATTGTACACTTTTTTTAAAGTAAAGATAGACATGGTATTCCCTCTATTTTACTAAATCTTTTCTTTCTTGTCTCTTTATTCTTCTACATTAAAACAGTTCTCTTTTTATGTATTCCACAGTGGTTTCCAGTCTGGAGTTTTAAAATAAATTAATCATATAATTTGCAAATTTCAGTAATGTTTAATGTTTTTTTAAAGTTGGACAATCAGGGCTTTTCTTTCCTTTTTTTGGATTTCATGAATTACAAGTTACTGTTAGATTTAATGGATGGTGATATGCTAACAAAGAAAAACCACCTTACTATTTTGAAATTTCAACAATGCAGTATGCATTTCCAAATCCTGTAGGATGTTACAACATAGCTCCAATAATAATAAAATAAATCTTTTTTTTTTTTTTTTTTTGCGGTACTGGGGATCGAACTCAGGACCCTGCGCTTTCTAGGCAAGCGCTTATTCCACTGAGCTATATCGCCAGCCCAATAAAATAAATCCTGATGGGGTTGTAAGATACTGCTTTTCCTGAGCGAGTAACATAGTATAATGTCTCTTTCCCACTATTTGTCTATTTATTCATTCATATGAGAACAAAAATTACAAGGTATGAGGTTAAAATAGTATGCACTGGAATCTTTCACACTGTGTTTTCTTTCATCTCCCTCTTTTTTTTTTTATGAAATCTCTGCTTCATCTCTTACGCCTCTGGGAGTTCACCAACCTCCCAGTATTTTCTTAAAAGTCTTTTCTGAACTTCCTTTACATTAACTGGGAAAATTGTGACATATTTTCGCTGCTTTTCCAGTTGGTTAATGTGGTCATTGCTATGTCTTTGTGTGAGCCACTTTCATTCTGCTTCCTAAAAGTGTATTCACATTTTTGTAATATTTTTGTTTCATATTAATTCTCCTCCCAAAAGCTCTTCTTTTCTTTATAGGATATTAAAATTCTACATTGAACCTTCCAGTCTTATAGCTATTAAGACCATTTGTGCTGAACTGTTCATTCTACAGAAAGAGAGCAAGCATTCACTAGGCAACAGAGGGTTGTGTGATTTCAGGCATTCTTCGGAAAAAAATTAAAACTAAAGGCAAAATAAAGAAAGTTGGTTAATTGAAAAGTTAGTTAATTGAAAATATGGGGTACTGAGAAGTGTCATCAGTTTTGCAGTAGAGAATGTTACATACATACACAGCCTTAAGAATTCATTAGTCTAACAATTCATTCTATAGATAAAGCTGAGACAAATGCCAAGCCACTTGCTTAATACGATCTGAGATAAGAAAACAATCAGGGGAAAACATCAAATGAAAGAGACTGAAATTTCTCATTTCTAAGTGTTTCCAAGCTTTCAAACTTTCCAAGTATAGAATTTTTGATATGTGCTAAGTGGCTAAATACCACTGCTCATTTAACAAATGTGTGCCAAATGAAGGTCTAGCCAAATTCTTGGTGGTGAGGATATGATTGATAAGACACACACATGCCATGTATTGAATTACTGTAAAAATGTAGTTCATCTAAAATTTAAAAGACAAATGTATATTTATTAATATTTCTTGGATATTATCTTCAACTATCATCCTTTTTTATAAAATAAACAATAAAGCATTATAATTATCATTATGTTCAAACTACAAATTTTTTTATAAATAGGCACTAAAACTCCCCCCCCCAAAATATATGTGGATTTAATTTGTAATTGTCAATGTACTTCCACAGGGAAAACACAAAATATTCTGGAGAGATTAGAAAAATGTTCTATTTATCTTTCTCTTATATTCGTGGAAAACTGTAAAAAGTCTTTCTTGAATATCTGCCAAATCAATTATTTGTATTAATGTCATTCTTGTGTGTTATAAAATATAGAGACAGATGACAATGGTATTATCATTGTTTAGCATTATGAAGCTTCTATTTATTTTTGTTTAGAAGAAATTTTGATCCTAAACCTATTTATATTACACAAGTTTGTTGTATATAACAATGTTTTATTTATTGGTATGTATTAATACAAAATAGTCTTATTCTCAGGAGACTTAGAAATTTTGGACAGAAATATGTTTATCATAATTAATAAGAAAAATAAAAAACAAACTTAAAATACTCTATATCCAAATCTTGCAAAACTTTAAAACTTTTTTTCCTATTCATATACAACTACTTACATAAAATGTGCATAATTCATAGGATAAGGGATATGAGACATAGGCAGTGTAGATATCAAGTCCTTGAGTCAAGATGTATATTGTAAGCATAAATATATATCATGTGTACGTCTATATGTGCATACATATAGACATGCATATATAAAAGTATATACAGATAACTGTAAAATGATATAAATGCAATATTATATATGCTGGAAATCATGTAGAATTTTTGAAGGATTTTGTTTCACATACAAAATATGTACTAAATTTAATTAGAGCCAATTACTATACTCTTTATTTCTATTTATGTATATTTTGTAGTTTATTAAATAATAAATAATATTGCTAAGTAAAAGAAAATTTCTCTAAATGCTTAAATAATTTTTAATTTTACTATCATTTGTCTGCCAGCAAATATAATCTCAAGAAAGTTTTGTGCAATGTAAGGTAAGAGAGTAACTATTATACTCTTTTCCATTGTGTTAGGGAAATCAGTCTCTTTTCAGCAATTGATTTATTTTATAGTATGCAGGCTACTTTTATAGTAACTACTGGTAGGGCCAATTATAATTAGAAAAAAACCCTCACAAAATATTTTAACAGTAATATAAAGTAGGGCCAATTATAATTGGAAAAAAAACCCTCACAAAATATTTTAACAGAAATATAAAGAGCACCAAAGAGAGATTTTGTAAATATTCCTAATGTCAAAAAATAGAAAACTCTGTCCTATATTTTAATGACAACTCTTTTTAGAGGCAATTCCCTGGCATTTATCTCTCATTTTTTCTTTTCATGATCCAGCACCATACATCTGCATTTCAAAGAAAAGAAAAATACATGAGCCAAAATAAGTGTCAAGATCCCCAGTCATGATGAGCTCTTAATGCATCAAAGATTAATGATGGCTGGTGCATGAGAATAAAGCAACACTTCGGAGCATTTGCCCAGTTATCTCTGTTAAACTGAACAGCTAGGTTAAATCAGGAAATTGAAAGTATACTGATTTATATCCTTCCATGAAATGATTTAATAACTGTTCTTTGGGGAAAAGTTGAGAATAATTTTATAGTAAAAGTATTAAATTCTCATAACCCTAGAACATACCTAATACAGGTCAAGTACAATTCTGAATTCTCAAAATATGGTGACATAAAGTCAGGGATTCTCATTGACTTCTCAAATTCAAAAGGGGTGTTGTAGTCAGGGTTTGGATGAGAGTGGGTTTGATGCAGGGCACATATTTGTGAGATTATTTTATAACAGTCACCCGGAAAGGCAAATAGAGAAGTGCAAGTAATCTGCACACACTAGAGTCCCCGTGAATCCAGTTGAGGGCCTGTATCCCATGGCAATGTCCACCAAGAGTTTAGCTGAAGGCCTACAGCCCACAGCAACACCTCATGTAAGTCTTTATCAAGGATATGCACTGGAAAGGGTCAAAGGCCAGTGGTGAGAGTTAGAAAGTCTACACCTGCGGGATAGAGGATCATTGCTAGCGGGTTGAGAGATCCGCACTAGAGCCAAAAAGCAACACACTCAAAGTAAGGACCAGTGCTCTCCCCAAAAGAAGGGCAGCTGTCCTCAGCAACAGGGAGGACCTGAGCTCCTCCGATGATGACAACCTAGTTCATGTCAAAAAAGCCAGTGTGACAAGCTTCTCCAGGGTAATTTACAGTGCACCATATTCCCTTCCAGTTCTCCTTTCATGCTGTTGGTAACTATCCAAAGGTGGGTCTTCCACAGAAGAATCACATAGATTCAGTTCATCTGGGAGTTAAAAGTTGACCCTAGTTAATTCACCACAGGGGAAAATACTTATAACAGTTCTTGCTTCCACAGAGCAGAGAAGTATCTAGGCCAAGTCAGGAAGGAGATTTGGAGACCGTTGCAGAGTTTGGAAAGGAGAGAAGACAATGTCAACAAGGTCTACAGTGGCCAAGTGTTCTGATCAAACCTTACTCAAGAGCTGATTCTCGAAAGAAAAAGAAACATTGAATTGTTATGAAGACCAAAATAAATGTACTGTATGGAGAGAAAAGAGTGATGCTGTGTTTTTATATGCTTAGTAGATCTTTTGTTTGACCCAAGGAAAGGTTTTAAAGGATCTCTTTCTTTAGAAACTTAAGTTTCTTGACATTATGTTTTCTGCAGAAAATGAGAAGGGACCCATTTTATCACAGTTTTAGTTTATGTGAAAGGGAACAAAAGATGCAAAGAGGGAGGTAAGTTAAAGGGGATGGAAAAAATAACTGAAGAAAAAATGGGAAGAGAACCGAGTGGTGAAAGGAGTATGAGGCAAAGGCAAACATTCAGTGAGGTCTGTTTTGTACAGGTACCAGCTCCTCACTTGCAGTAAGTGTAAACGTGTGTACTGCAAACATACGAATGAACCCTGTGACTGTCTTGGTAGTGTGAAGCCACTGAGGTCTGTCCTTCCTAACCTTAAGTACAGAATTTCAACTTCATTTCAGTGGTAAAGAAATATATTTTAAAGGTTATAAGCAATCTGCATATTGTAATAGTTTTTGAAAATATTATACTAACTGGATGTGGAAACAATGAGATTAATACCAGAAAACAACTTAGAAGACTCACAACCCTTAAAGCTAACAGCCCTTACTCCAAAATTTAGAATAATAAATGTGGCTTTTGAGAAATAATGAGATTCCATATTTTATTTTTATAGCATAAACAGTATTTGTGCATTAGAAGTAGGGAAACAGAGAAGATGGAGGAGGAATAATTTTGGAAAAAATGGAAAATGTTCAGTTTTTAATACATTAAACTTGACAAGACTATAATTCATTGCTGTAGCTATCTCTAAAATAAAGAAATGTATATTAAAACATTTGTATTTTATAATTATTATGATAAAATCTAAAATTATTTCAATGTTATAGGAAAATACATATTTAAAAGCCAAAATATCAAATAAAGTTAGCCGCCATAATTATATTTTAAGATGATTAATTGTTTCCATTTATTAGTATCATATCTACATAATTTTCAATTCATTACCAAATCCATGGTGTTCTCTTCTGTCATACGTTAGCTCCAGTAGTACGGCCTTCACATCTCAGTGGCCTCCTTTGAACACACAGACATACGGTTTAACTAAAAATACACTTTTGACTTGTTTCCTTTACTATCTATCACCTACCTACCTATCTATCTCTCATGTATCTATCTATGTATCTGCCATCTTTCTCCTTAAAAAAGTGTTACACAAATTAGTAAGGATAATCAGCACCACCACAACAGCAAAAACCTTGACATCTTGGAACTTCACGGTTACTTTCAGGAAGGCCTTAGTGCTCTGTTCGTCATACAATTTCACAGCATATCAAATGGAGTGAGCTCACTTTTTAATCATACTAGTTCAAGAACAAACATGACTAGCTGTGGTCCTCTGTGAGTTGCAGAATGAGCATTTTTCAAAACATGAAAATGACAAACATCCCCCACTGTGTTTTAAAAAGTGTAACTGTTTATTTGCAAATGATAACTTCAGTCTCCCTCTAAATTTTCGTTGTTCTGTATAAGAAAACACACAGTTGCAGAATTCCTAGTGAAAGAGAAAATATTCCAACTCAAGGGGAAAAAACCCACTTCCTTAATTTTTCAAACTACAGAAAACTAGACCGTCTTTTATTAAGTCTGAATGCACTCTTACAGAGATGCCTGAAAATCCTTCCTGCCATACATCCTTCCTTAGTGCCCCTGCCAATGTCTCTCTAAAAGCTGTTAACAACCACGTTAGTGAATAATGTAGCTATGAAAATGCATAATTACTTATCTGTTTATATATTAAGATTTAATACTTAACGAATATTGTATTTTCCCTTTTCAGAGAAATAAGTATAGAAAAATGTATAAGACCTGCACCAACGAGGAGAGCACTTTTCACCTGAAATACTGCTGTCACTCTTTATTCCTCTTTACCCGTCCTAGAAGAATGCACTGTGAATTTCTTTTAAAATGATCACATGTACAGGATGGGAAAAGTTTTGTCAGCTTCTTTTGAGAAAAAGACTAATATCTAGAGTATATAAAGAACTCAAAGAATTAGAACCTCCAAAATAAAAGAATCAATCTAAAATATAGGCAAGTGAAACGAATAGATACTTTACCCATATTGATAGCAGCAGAGATCATAAAAGTTAAACCCTCAAAGCAGACTAAATGTCTGTAAACAGTAAAATGGACTTTAAAAAGTGATATTATGGAGTACTACACAGACATAAAGAAGGATAAACAAGTTATGCACCTCCAGATGATACTTTTAAGTGGAAAAAATCAGATCCACATGTTTAACTATTCCATGATTTGTCCTATGTGAGAAACCCAAAGTATAGAGAACAAATTCAAGGGTATATAATAGGAAATAGGGAGAGTGATTGCTTGCAAATGGGGAAGAGATCAAGTGATGAAAGAAGAATGAAGGAAGAAAGAAAAATGATGCAAAAAACGATGTTGGGCTATGTTACACCCATGTACCAACTTCAAACCAGGAATATAAACATTATGTGCTACAAACATGTACTAACATGTTTTAAATGATCATATTTCATTAAAAACGATGTGTTATGATGTTAATCACAATTAATGAATTTTTAGTTCATAAATACTTTTCAGTTATCTTATTCATTAGGCTCTTTGAAGAATATCTCCTCAAATAATAAATTTCTGTTTAAAACATTGGGGCATATACGTTGTAATTTCCTGGAGATTCCATGAACACTTAGAAGAAATATAAATACTTAAACTTTTCACAAATATTAAATATAAATATAACCTCATTCATTCATAGTTAACATTAGCTTAAATATTTTTAGATTCTCGTAGATACACAACCATAATATATTATGTAAGATAAATAATTGCATAAATATAATGACAAAACATTTGAAACTTACTATTTAAAAAATAAAACAATAACATTATTTAAATTTTTCTTTATGAAAACTTATTAAACCAATGAAATAGAAATATTAGTTTTATTAATGATTATGTATTCACAGAAACAGAACTATGACAGAAACATCTGTAAATTTTATAATTTAAAAGAGCAAACTATGTAAACATTTTTAAAATTTGCTCTATGAAGATCTATTAAAGCCAATAAAATACAAATTTTAGTTCTAATAATGATTATATGCTCATAAAAATAATTGCGCAGGAAGGCCCTAAGCGTTCTGCCTCTGTGTACACGAGCTGCTTTCCGCGCAGCTACACATTACTGAGTGCAGTGTTGTAGGATGTAGGGAATTTCCGTAGCATATTAGTCCACGAACAGATGTAGAGCCACTTCATACCATGTTCCTTTGCTTTTCTCCTTCCTTTGTTCCCTGAATACATTTCTTACTTTCTTTGACTCCTCTAGTTTTTCCCTTCCTGTTTGTTCTGCTTTTGCAACCACTGAGAATTCTCATAGAAGGTAAAATACGCAGAAATTCATGGAAAGCAAGGTTTTGAAGCATAATTACATATTAGAATCTTTCTCTTTATTACAATTGTGCACATGTAGTCAGTGTGGCATTGACTTTTCCTAATTTTTTTATGGAGTCAAGAATTTAAGAATACTTTATTGTTTCAGATGCAGTGTACATTTTTGAGCAGTGTATTTTACCAGCATATTTTATTTTGTCTTAAATATATATTAACTAAAGAATGAAAGTATATCCTTAATGTTGAATTGCCTTGCTGTTCAGTGTATAATAATTAGAAATAGCTGTAATTACTATGGCACATGTATATTATAACAAAATATAGATACAATGAAAGCCCCAATTTTGCGGGCTCTTCCTCAAACAGCATCTATCCTGTTATTGCTGATGTTAGTAAGCAAAAAGGAGAAAAGAGCACAACAGAAGCTTCAAATATAAGTCAGCAGCATATTTATAAATCGTTAAATTCAGTGGAGGATGTGCCCATACGTAACAAAGCGAAAATTTTAGCTAATAAATTTCTAAGCCATTTAAAGTTTTCTTTTTTAGTTCACAAAGATATTATCCTATTTCAGCATTTTAGATGGCTAATGGATAGTCTGAGGTAAAATCTCTGCGAAAGTGGCGAGGGTCTGAAACACACGCGCACCACACACAGAGTGAGGAGAGCTCCTTTGAGCATTAAATGGCTGACTTAACAGCTTGCACTTTTCTGCTAGCAGTATTGCGGCCATGAAAATTAATTTGTTATTAATCCCTTTAGTCATACAGTGTCTGGAAGGACCAGAGTATGTGGCTGTTTTGTGGCAGTTCCAATCTTTAAATTGGTTTTAAATGTTTGTTGGCATTTGTAAGCGTAGTGTGTATATCTTAGCATTTGCACTTATAAAAGTGTAATAGCCACAGCAAGACCTAAATTTTGATTTGCAAGTAGTGAAGGATGATGATCCTTAAACTTCTACAAACTATTATTAAGTAAAGGTAGAATGCTCACTGACTTTGACAGACCAAAGTTAATTTAAACCACTGGAGTTATGTAGAAATATAGGTGTGTTTTTAATGCACATATAATTTTTTCCTGGCTTAGGAAAGAACTCATGTTGATAACAGGAAGCCTAGTTCATGTGCACCTGGATTGGGCACGCGTTCTTATTCAGAGACGGTTTCTTTTGAAATATCAACCTTACCTTTCCAGCATCCCTGGTTCTAACTACATCCCTAAAGACCAATCAAATGCCACTTAATATATTCTCACAAATTGACTGAGAATATGCTGGAGACCCTCTGATTATTTGGAAAACAAGCACACAATGCATAAGTAATTTCTACAGAAAATAGAAAACAATGATTGTTAGTGTAGATCATAATAGGTGGACAAAGTAAGAGTTTTGACACTAGATGTGTATACGTGCTGTAATTCGACCCTGGAAGCCTCCTTAGGAATGTTCTTGAAATCTAGGCTTTGGATTAGGGTAAAACAAACCTCTTCAATGGTAAGTACTGCTAATTCTTTTTTCTTCCTTTTTTTTTATTTTCCAATATTTCTTTCTGTCTTCTTTACTTGATCTTGAACAAAAGTTCACCAATTTTCACTTTTAATAAACATACAATACTTATATTCTATATTTTTATTCAGGAAAAAAGATAACTAGGGTGGACTCCTTAAATATGTTCCAAATATTAGACAATTAGAAATGTATTAAAAGCCTTCAGTGATTTTTTAAAAAATCTCAAGTAAATAAAATACCTACATCGATGCTGTATACTAACAATTTCACGTAGTAAACTGAGTTTCATAATCTTATTTTAGTGAGAAATAGTAAGTCTTGATAAATACTAAAAAGAAACAGATTACAAAGGACGTACAAAACAAAAATTATCATCATATAAAATTTATGTCATTATAGTCAACAAATATATACTATTTCCACTTGGAATTTAATCTATTAGAATATATTAGATATCTTTGTTACATATTTCTTGCAATTTCTTTTAAAGGTGAGAGAGAAAAGTTGACCTGTGGGAACACAGTGAAAGATGTAACACTCATGTTTTCTGATTATGAAAAAGAGAAGAGAACATGCACAGGTCTTTGAAAATACACAAATAATTGTTGCAAAATTTCAAAACTGGACATGAAGATAAAATACAAAAACATCAATCCAAGTGAATATCAAGAATGATAAAACCAGGAAATAATGATAATATAAACATATGTACATGATCAGGGCAAAGGTAGCATTTTAACAAATCATTTCAAAATGTAGTTGGCTCAATGAATCTAAGCATTCAATGGATAACTTCCACAGGTTTAATAAGATAAAGCTTTTAAGGTGGCTCAGAGATCTCATTTAACACACTCAAACCACATACCAGAAAGTCTGGGGAGGAAATGTGGAAATCTGTAACCCAGGGAAATTTGTTTAAAAGAAATAAAACTGTTCCCAACCTTGATCCTGGACTTTCCAGGATGCACAAACTGCCACAGAATAAATTTCTTTTGTATATAAGCTATGCAGCCTATAGGACATTGTTATGAGAGCCTCAGCAATGTACGCACTATCTTACTACTGGCCATGATGTCCACAAACTCATTCAATATTTAATTTATGTTTGTCTGTTGTCTGACTCTCTAATCATATCACACCTCATTCTGTCTCTGTTTCACTAAATGTCCAGGTATATGTTCCTCACTCTGGATACACAACAACAACAAATAAAAACTGCTATATTTTTAAGGTTTAAGGTTAAAACTAAGTGCTAATGTTGGGACTAAAGAAATTCTTATCTCATTGGATGGGGGAGGTAGGAATGACCTGATACCAGAGGAATAGACTCATACACAATATGGGCAGAAATGAAAGCCTGTAAGTTGTATGCATCTACTTGAATCCTAGGATACACATTTGTTCTGTTTCATAGAGGTTGTTTCACAAAGGTTTCCTGACCAGAATCTAGTTGCATTTAAGTGGAGTTCAGTTATTCTTTTCCCGTATAAGCAAAGAAATCTTGAGCAAGGCATACATATTTTCACTTTAAATATCTGATGTCATTTAAAACATCTGTGGAGTTGGATAGATTTATTGTTAAGATATTTTGATTTCTGACCCAATTTTATCATGTTGTTGTAATTTATTTCATCTGTGTGTGGTGCGTTTGCAGCTTAGTATAGTTTGAGATGTTTCAAAGCATTCGTTTGATCCCTGTAACATATTTGTTACATTATAAATTTAAAGATTGGCATTTAAACTTCAGTGTTCCCTAAATGGCTCTTTAAGATATCTTGAAAAACATAAAACAATGATGATATTGATAGTTACACTTTTATTTCGTTAGATATTTAATGAATAGGTAAGTGGGGTAGGAAGGGAAAATACGCATGGGTGTATGACATGAAATGGCAAAGTAAGAAAGAAAATTGCACTTCAGCTTTGTATAAGTTCTAAACATGCAGCAGCCACTCTTGTACTTACCTACATATAATGGTGTTAGTGACATCCACTGGACATCATAAAACTTTATTGTAAACAGTCATACTTCAAATTAGTTCATATGGACGCATTTAGGATTCAAACCACCATCACAGTTAAAAAAAAACACAACGGGTTGCAAGTCACCTAACTGAGAGATCTAACCCTGTCTCAGGAGTGAGGTGAAACTGACAGGTAGACAAAACTACAAACACTTTCCTTAGGAAAAGAAAAGTGTGAAAAATTTAGGAGTAAGGAAATAGAGAATTCTCAGGGAGTTCAAGGGGAGTATGTGCAAGTGAAGCAGTCTTCTAAATTATAAACTGTGCAAAAATATGATACATATATGGTCATATTAATTTCAGATTCACCTTAGTGTATGGTAAATCTGTATGACCTAGTTTTATAAATTAGGCATATGTTTCATGCAGAGTAAGGTATGAAATGCACTTTGGTTGAAATATACTTTCTGACAGTTTGATGTTCAGTCGTTATTATCACCTTGATTTGTGTAAGAGACATCTAGGAGATTAATAGGACACACTTCTGAGTGGGTCCGGTGCGTCGGAACTCTACCTTGTTGCCAGCCCCCATCTTTCACTGAGGTTCCTGGCTGCCACAAACTGTCCTTTGCTGTGGCATTCTGTATGATATTTCTGCCTTGAAGCCAGCTGATCCTGGACTGAAACTTTAAGGTAGAATAAGCTCTTCCTCCATTAAATTGTGTTTGTCAGGTAATTTGAGCCAGCAACGGAAAAGTGACTAATAGAGATATTGCTCCTTAATTTGTATTGAAACTCCCCTTTTCCACAATAAATAAATATAAAAAAATAAATACATATGTACATAAATAAGCAAGCAACACAGATGACAAAAAATAATAATCTCTACTGAATACTTCTATCAAAGTGAACATTTAACGAATTATGAATTTAAAGAATTATAAAATTTCACTCCACATAATGTATGTAGTTTTCACATTGTGTTCAGAGTAAGAAGCAAAGTTGTTCAACTGAATTTCCTTTATATCATTCCCTATGATTTTCCGCAATACTGGATCACAGTTAACTTCACTGTGTAGAAAACTGCATTTTGCATCTATTTGGTTTAATATTTATAATAGCTAAATGCATAAGAAAATTAAAATGATCACTACTCCCTGATATCAATAAAGTTTAAAGGAATACTACTGATATTTACTGAAAATCATGCCTGGGACATTTCATTGTTTTCTAATCTCTGCCACAGGTAGATAGATACATATATACATAGATATTTACATGGGTAGATAGATACATAGATACATACATACATAGACAGATAGACAGATAGATAGGTAGATCTAAAGTTGTTCCTACAGCGGTTGATTGAATGTTGACAAATTTTTATATTTCCCCATTCATAGCAGAGCAAAATTCCTGTGGCTGCATGCCATATCAGTCAGTCATGCTGTTTCTGCTGTGAATACCTATAATCCTGATTGTCCTTTGAGATTTTTCATCACATACCATGTAAATAGGCTCAGTAGAGAACAATGTATCTTATGTAGTTATTGCCAGAACTTCTTGACGGTCTTCTATGCATTCCCTCTTCTGCGTTATTCTTGTTTCCAGGACTATTTGAAATTTTCACCTTTAGAGATTCTCAACATATTCTTAATTAAGATAATGCCATGAACATATGTCATCATTACCAGTGAGATGAGATTGATACTGTCAAGAACACAGCTAACAGACTTTTGTCCCTTGAAACCGCACAGATATGTCATAGAAATTGAAAAAGATATTGCATTAAATGTAGGATAATTTTCAATTCAAAGTAACTGGGAAAGCACTTTGAAGTCAATAGACTATATGCCAATCAAAGCAGCTAATAGCATGTTATAAGAAAGGAGAAAAATGGGAGGTGTTAGTTTAAAATACTTTTAAAAGAAAAAAGTTACATTTCGTAACATTTTAAACTAATAATAACAGAGTAAATCTAAAAAGTTATTCTTCTAACACACACTTTTAATGCAATATTGATCACAAGAAATTCCCTTCAGTGGTTGAAGTTAGCTCTACACGGCTAACATATTTTCTGGAATAAGTATACGGATAAATTTTTAACTATTTCTCTGGAACTTTGCCTGAGGTTTTCTTCTGGAAATAATCTGTAAAAAATATCCTGAAGCGTTTTCTAAAGAGAAGAATTGAGGTGACACTGAATAAAGTTCATGGAAACAAAATTTTGATTCTCTATTTAAAACTTCACAAGGAATCTAACCTTTTAAGCTTGCATTTAGTGAGCACTCAAATGACCTTTAAAACTAAGTAGTAAAATCTGTTGTTAGATTCACTGTAGTTTGATAATGACGGTGAGAGTGGGTTCTTTTTTCCCTGACATATGCTTTAAAATGCCTGTGCTCCTTATAAATGCCGACCATTAAGTAACATCAAATGAAAAGATGAACAGACCAGCAGAAAAATTTTGTTCTACTCACATCCTAATTTAAGCAGAAATTTGAAAGAATTTTCTTGTGGTACATTGACAAATTTATATCTTCCTATATTCACAAGAGAGATTTCTACCCTTCCCTTGAGTCTGTCTGAGGAATAATTTTAATTTGTCAGTTTGACTGGACTGAAGAACAATGAAATTAAACAAAAATTCTTTGCATTGCATAAAAGGTGTTTTCAAGTGAGATTAACATTTGAACCATGGATTCAGTAGACTGGTCTCTTTAGGGCCAGTGATATAGCTCAGTAGCACAGCATCTGCCCGGCAAGTAGAAGATCCTGATAAAAAAAAAAAGAAAAGAAAATCTTAAAGTGGGTGAGCACCGTCCAATTCAAATTGAAGATTTAACAGAATGAAGAATGGAAGAAGAATTAACTTGTTTTTTTTTTGTTTTTTTTTTTTAATCTCTGCTCTAATTCTTTGGCTGAACCATAAGACTCTCCTAATTGTAATTTTAAAAATTTTATATCACTAGTTTTACAGATTTTATGAGTGTGTACTCATTGCACAGTGTTACTACTGTACCTTCATTGGGATAAATTGCTTCAGGTACATAAAACATATCATTTAAAAAACTGTACCCTTCCTCTTTACTCCTCCCTTTTTACCAGCATCAGATTCATATAATTATCTTATAAATTTTTATAAAATTAATTATCAGACTTGCAGATTAACAAACAGATTAAGGAAAAAACATATGTGATATGTAAGATAATAATATATTGAAATATACTTCTAGATATATTATCTATGCTGGATTGCAAGAAGTCTTTTTCTCTCTTTCGTAGTACCAATCTTTTATATGGAACTTCATTTATACATTATCTCATTTAAGATAAATCATGTGCTATTTAAACTTTTATTTGCTTCATTTAACATTATGGTCTCAAGGTACATTCATTTTCCTACAAATCATTCAAGTTTAATTTTAAAAAAGAGTAGTATTCTATTGTGCATAAATACAAAGTTTCACACATTTATCTATGGTTGGACCTATAGTCTGCTTACAAGATTTAGCTGTAGCTGTTCCGAATTGTGTGCTTATAAACATGAGTATGCCTGCATCACCGGGCTACTGATGTCATTTTTTCTTTTGAGAAGACATGTAGAAGAGGAATAGCTGGGTCAAATGGAATTTTGATTTTTAGCATTTTGAGAAATCTCCATACAGAGTTCCGTAGTGATTGTACCAGTTTATACTTCATGAGTTTCTTATCAATGTACCAAAGTGCTATTAATTTTTAGTGTTGACTTTGTAACATCCTAAGCTGCTAAATTTGGTTATTAATTCTAGAAGTCTTTTCATGCAGTATTTAGTGTCTCCTATGTAAATGACAATCTCATCTTCAAATAATGATAATTTAATTCTTTCTTTCCTATCCGTACCCTTTTATTTCTTCCTTTTGTCTGATTGCTGTAGGTAATATTTTGAGAACGTTTCACTGAATCACAGAGGTTACAGAAGACATCCTTCCTTGTTCTTGACTTTTGTGGGAAGTTTTCAGCTTTTCTCCACTTTATCTGGTGTTGACCATTGCTTTTGCATAGGTGGTTTTTATAAGATTGAGATATTCTATTTCTATTTTATGCAGAATTTTTGTCATGAATAGATTTCAGATTTTTGTCAAATGCTTTGCCTTCATCTGTTAAAATTATATTGTTATGGATAAAGCAATAACCACTGTTGAGACCATATCACCTTGTCTATAGATTAGTTGTGATTGTACTATTTTTTATGATAATTGGTGTCTGTTTGTCAATATGTTTTTGTACTTTTATGTTTTTAAAATAAAAAAAAAATTATATTGTTATTTTTCCTTGCTTCTGTTTATGTGGTGTATCATGTTTATTGACCAGCATATGTTGAATCATCTCTGCATCCCTGGAATGAACACTACTTGGTCATACCTATAAAGTTTTTGATCGTTTGCTATATTATGTTTACCAGTATTTTACTGATGATTTTTGGAAAAATGTACATTAACTGTCTTTGGCCTATACTACTCCTTTTCGTTTGGGTCCTTTCCCATTTTTGGAATTATGGTGACACTTGCTTCCAGTAATGACTTTGGAATACTGCTTCACTTTCTATTTCATTATAAAGTTCAAAGTGCATTTTCATTGTATCTTCTCTAAATTACTTGTAGAATTGTTCAATGAATTCCTCAGGACCTGGGCTTCTCTCAGTTGGTAGTTTGCTTTTTAATGACTTCAATTTCACTGACTAGTAGTGTATTTTTCAAAATTTTTATGTCACCTTAGTTGAGCTTCAGTAGATAGTATATATTTAGGACTTTATCCATTTTTTTTTTCAATTTTCCACATTAACAGAGTACAAGATATTGAAGAAGCTACTAACGATCTTCCTAATTTTGATGTAATCCACTGTGATTTCACCTGTTTCATTTCTCATTGCATAAATTAGGGTCTTTTCTTTCTTTGTCTTATTAAGGTTGGCTAAGTGTCTATTTTGTTTAAACTCTCAAAGAACAAAATTTTTGATAAACTGAATTTTTGCATTGATATTTCCATCTCAATTTCGTTAACTTCTCCTCTGACATAATTTTCTGACTCCTACTAGCTTTGGCTTTAGATGATTGTAATTTTCTAGGGCCTTGAGGTGCATCATTAAGTTATTTGCTTGAGTTCACTCTGTTTTTCTAATCTGGAAATTTGTCACTGCACAACCCCCTCTAAGGGCTGCTTTCATTTCGTCCGAGAGGCTCTGGTGTGTCATACGGGCACTATCATTCAACTGCAAAATTGACCTATTTTCTTTATAAATTTTATCTATCACTTATTGATTATGGAAAAGGTTGTCAATTTCCATGTTTTTGCAGTTACTGTGATGTTTTTTGACTTTGATTCCACGTTTCTGGACACTATGATTCAATAAAATGCATGGGATAATTACATTTTTTTGCACTTAGTTATGAATGCTTTGTGGATTAATATGTGATCTACTTGGAGAAAGTCTCGTATGTGCTGGGAAAACTTCAGTTCTGTTGATGTTGGACAGAACATTCTGCAGATAAATGTGTCTATTTTTTTCAAATATTTGGTTCAGTTCTGATATTTCTTTGTTGATTTTTTTGTCTAGTTGATCTGTCTGTTGGTGAGAGTGGGGTATTAAGCCCGCCTCTTACAATTATATTAGTTTTTATCTGACTTGTGAAGTCTATTAGTGTTTGTTTGTAAGGTTAACTTTGCCGGCACTTGGTGTGTACATGTTCATAGTGGTTAACCCTTCTGGATGAATCATTCTCATAATATGTAGCAATCTTCTTTGCTTCTTTTTGTCTCTTCTGGTAAGTCTTTGCTTGAAGTCCACTTCATCTGAACCTAGGATAGCTTTGATTTTTTTAGTTCCTATTGCATGGAATATTTTTTCCATCCTTTGATTTTTATGCTGTGATCTTCTTTGTGTATTGAATATGTTTCTTACATACTGCGTATCGTTCAGTTTGCTTTCTCAGTGCATTTTGCCAAGCCGTGTCTCCTTATTGGGGTATTATGACAATTTTCATTGAACAGTATTACTAACATGTGCTGACTTATTCCTGTCGTTGCATAATTTTCCTGTTGCTGATTTCCGTTATTTTCCACTTTCTGCTTAGGCGCACATTCCACCGAGTATATTCATTCTTTTCGACTTCTTGTCATCACTGGCTTCGTTGTCTCTTTTTAGGATATCGTTAATTATTTTTTGTAACAAAGAGTGGTCGTCCTGCAATTCTTTAGGTTGTCCTTGTCACAGAAATAAATATTTATTTGTCTATGTAAAATAAATTTTGCCTAATACATAAAGTCATGGTTGGAATATTTTATTTAGCATTTGGAATACTTTACTCCAAGCCCTCCTGGCCATTTATTTTGTATAGAGAATTCTGCTGCCCTTCTCTAGGAGCCGTTGAGATTTTGTCTCTGTGATGAATTTGTGGTACTTTCAGTCTAATGTGGCATGGGAAGTTTCTCTTTTGGTCACAGTTATTCAGGTTTGTATTTGTCTCATGGTCTTATATGTTTATTTCTTTTCCTACATCTGAGAAATTGACTTTAGACTGTGACATCCTTCATCTGTCATTTTAGTCTTGACAAGAAACACAAAAGTTTTCCCATGTTTCCAGCTTTTAAATACCAGGTAGTGGAACTCTATAATGTCAGGATCTCTTTGTACATTGGGAATTGGAAAATTCTGGAAAAAGAGTTCTACTTGAAAAGAAAAAAATATTAGTATGATTTCACTTTGGGTAAAAATAGACTAATTATACACACATGCCTCACTTCTTTTTACTGACGCTGGGCCACCTCATATAACCCATAAAGCACTTTTATTACTGGAAGCTTCAGGGAGGACAACTGACTTCAGACTAAGAAAAGGATTAGGATAAGTGAATTATGCACTTGTTGAGATACTAAAAGGAATAAAAGTGATAGCATTTTACACATACCAATCTAAAAGGTTAAATAATTTAAGGCTACTTTATTACCAAAACTCTTTGTTTCTTCAAGAGTTATTAGAACTGCAAAAATGGATAAATCTAAAGCTTATTAGGTAGCTTAGACTCAAAGGAAAAAAAGAAAATGAACACTATGTCAAGGTTACAGGTGACACAAAAATTATACATAGCCTAATTTTGAGCAAATATTACCCAGAGCATGTGCAAAATCATCAATTCATTGTTAACTATTAGTTATCATTAGTTTAACTCCTTTTATGCAGCATTCACAATAATTAAATGTTTTATCATTTTATTTAATTGATGGCAAAGTGTAAAATTATTCTGTGAAATTATAAATTATTTTAAGAAAAATATTTTTTCACATGTAATGAACTAAAATTTTCTCCTAAGATGATTTAAAGATCGTGTTAAACAAAATGTTATCATGACTATAATTGTCATAATAAAGGAAAACAAATGATAATAGAGAAACAGCATATTAAGTGCTTGCAGTGATAGTAAAGCTCTGATATTCTTTAAACACCAATAGTACTTGAAAGTTTGATAGAAATTTCAGTTTTCTCACATAGAGAATCAGCAAATCTGAGACCGCCACCCATTAGTTTGCACTGTATTAGCTTCCCAGGTAACTCATGCCTGCTAAACCGGAAAGCACTCATCGACTATTATTATCCTTTCATTAGTAATGCCAGAAAATAAAACAAAAATAGGCAAATAATAACAACATTGGAGAGTATCATTTACATTTTACTTTCAGACTAATAATATGTTATTATTCATGGAACCTTCTTGAATTAAAGCTCATTAGTTGTTTATCTGAAATTAAGATTTAACTCAGTATCTTTTTGTTTGTCAATTCTAACTTGAATGAAAAACATGAGAGATAGACTGTTTGACTGAATCCTTTCATTTCCACATGAGACTGCCCAGGCGCAAGTCAAAGGGAGAAATGGTCAGCTACTCTACCAGAACTGGTTTGTTCCAAGGCACAGTCTAAGTGTCAAGATACTTTGAATACTCAATGTTCTTTCCACTAATTGTTGTGCATAATATAAACTTGCTGAAGGCATGGATGAGTCTGCAGATGTCTCATAACAAAATCTATGGACTGAGTAACTTAACCAACAGAATTTTTTCTCATTATTCTAGTGATTGCACGTCCAAGGTTAGGGAATCAGCATAATCAGTTTCTGGTGAAGGATCTGTACCTGACTTGTGCATAGTTGTCTTCTTGCTATACTCTAATATGGAAAAGACAGTGAAAAACTCCCTATTATATTTCTTATGAGGGCACTGATCCTGCCATGAGTATCCTACACTTACTACCTCATTGAACTTTAACGTGCTTTGAAAGGGTACATCTCCAGCCATCACTGCAGAGGTTAGGATTTCAGGGTGTGAATTGTGCTGAGAACACCCTTCAGTCCAATGGCAAGAGTAATATTTAGGTCTTGTGGATAAGAAAAGAAGTGCAAATCTCCCTATAAATAATATACTTAGAAATTTGATGGAGAGTAGGTAAATGCTGAAATAACTTAACAAAACACAGCATGTCTTAGAAAAATCCTGAAGTGATTTTATCTGTATTTTTTGCATTACTTGAAGTTCTAAACTGTGCAAAAGTCACTGTAGCCAATCTATCTGAATATCGACCAGCAATATTCAAGTTTCAAATTCATAATATTTTAGCAGGTTTGCTATTGTATGATTTTCAAAAACTACATAGTTCCCGTACATCTTCTTTCCCTAGGAGTGACTCTGTGTTGCATAGTCTGGATTTTCATAGATATACAACAGAAAATTTTCAGGTTTTCAAAATGAATGCTTTGAAAGTGCAGTATCTTCCATTCTTATTACCATTCTTATTCCACTGAAGTTATTTCTATAGCTAAACATTGGTTGTTGCATTCTATTTTTCATTTTATATTTTTGTCTCATTGCATGGATTCAGGGTCTTCAGGGTCTAAATTGCATGGATTCTAGAGGTTATTTTTATCCCTCAAAATTTACTCCAAACACCACCAACTAAAATTAAATGAACCACAGAACATAAAAATAATTAGAAAAGACTCACAGAAAAACAGAATTTTCTTCTGTGGGTCTCTTGGTAACACTAAGTGACATAGAGGAAAAATTTATGCTACCTTTCTAATAGCAAAGCAATCTTTTTTATTTGCTTTATTCAAGCACTAGCATCTGGTTGGTTACATTTCAGCTAAATTTCATGTTGTTAATAGGCTGCTCAGAACAGTCACTTCTAAGATTTCTTTCTGGAGCCTTGCTTCATAGTGGTATTTGTTCTCTAAATCCTTTGAGGAGTTCATTAACTGGATCATTTTACACTAATCAAAACTGTTTGCCAAGCAGTTACTTTGGCAATTTGAGATGGAATTTCTATTTTGTCTTCTATACACGCTGTCTTGTATGAAGGTAGATAGAAGACAATTGACGTGTTTCTAGTCTCACTATTTTTAAATGTATTGGTTTCATAATTAGATATCCACAATTCACATGCTTTTCTAGATAATAGAAAATATTAACTACAAAACCTATCATTTAACATTTAACAAGGAAAAACGAAAGTAAATTATTACATATTATAATGCTATAACATATTAAGTATTATTAATGTAATTTAGTGGGCGTTTTTTGTAAGTACATTGTGAAATCTAGTATATACTGAATATTATACCAATTTTGTTTTGCAAACCAAGATAATATTTGACAGATTAAGATAATTGGGATATTTGCCAGCAAGTTTTGTACTTTATATTTTAGTCTCTTTCCTTTATATTTTAGTTTTACACTTATGTTCAATTACTCTTGTAGTTAACTCTTGTAGTTTCCTTTTATCTAATGTGCCTATCATAAAATCATTTAATAAAATGATCTATCAGTTTTGGTTAGTGTGGGTGAGTCAGGTTTCTGCCCTGTGAAAGCTATATGTATGCACTATCAGTATTACAGCATGATTCACAATTTGCACTGTTGTTATACTATTCTTCAATTTTCACAATCAAAATGTTTGCATCACATTAAATCTACCTGAAAGTTTTTGCATTTCACAGAATACATTATACCGTTTCTTGGTTCACTTGAAGATAGGTCATAACTTTTGTGGGAGACAATCTTTAGAAGAACAGGACTGGTCTTTTTTTTCCCTCTAAAGCAGAATTTCCTATACACACTCAATAAAATAGGGATCTCTGTCAAAGACACAATGGAAACATAGTGTGTGTCTTTTCTACTCTCCAAATCTACCACTAAAATAGTCAAAATTTTGATAAAAATTTTGAAAGGAGATGTTTATTAGTAGATAACACCTTAATGTAAGCATCTCCCCCTCCTATTTTTAGATGTTGTCAAGGTTTGTGTCTGGATGACCCCCCAAAGCTTCATGAAGCCATAGGTGGGCCTTCGTCAGGGGTGGCTGCATGTGTAATGCTGGGATTGGCTGGTGGTGCAGTGCTAGGATCAAGGCCACTAGGAGGAAGGGTGTGAGTGGCACCTGCCCTAAGTAGCCTGGAGGAGTTACAGGGATAGAAACAACTGCGGTCATCCTTTGCTGGTTTTGCTGCCTTCTACCTGCCATAAACTATTTCTCCTCTGCAACTCCTGTCTATCATATCGCCCTGCCTCAGAGAGAGCAAATTATGGGCTGAAACCTCTGTAAGTTGTAAGCTACATAAACTGGTTCCTCCTTCCACTTTGACTTCTGGATATTTGTATCAACAATGAGAAAAGTAACTAAAATAGAATTTGGTACCACAGAGGTGAGGGTCATTGCTGTAAGGTATAGAAACCTTTAGAGCTGGCTTGTGAGAATACTTTGTAAAGGCTTGAAGACACCACCTGAAAAAGCAGAGATGTAAAAACTTAGGCTGTACTTGTTGGGAAACTCTGGTCAGAGGTCTCCACTGATTGGTTTGGGGCAGGTCTGGGTATGGATAAGGGGACGGAACCCCTGGGTGTGAGTTCTACCTGCCCTAAGAGTGTATAGCCTGGATAGAACGTGAGAGACTTCTGTGCTGGCGTGCCACTTTGCTAGTACATTGCTTGCAATCCTTTGGCTTCTTCCTGGCATGAAGGGATTCTCCTCTGCCAAGGCACCTTACCTTGGTGCCAGCCAATGAAGAACTGAAACCACTACAAATTGCAAGCTATAATGAACCTTTCCTACTTTATTTTGGGGTGTTGGGTATTTTGTCTCAGCAATCAGGAAAGTAACTAAAACAAGAGGTTACCAAATATATGTAAAGTCAGACAATCTCATTTTCCTTCTTTAAGTGGTATTGGGCCAGCTTGCTATGAAACATGTTTTAATTCATGGTTTCAAAAGGAAACTAAAAGTTATGTGTCCAATAATGTATTATCTATGCTCAAACATAATGAGGCTGGAGACACATCACTCTGAACTACCTTTTACAAGAAGTATAAAATGTGTGATATCAGAAAAGTAAGTGTATCAAAAAAATACTATAATAAAATATAGAGTAATAAAAGTTGGAAATAAATGACAGATGAGAAAGAAAAGAAACATGAAATACTGAAACCATGAAGTGATAAGCAAATAATAATATATAAATTTTTCAAGAAGTGCTCCCAAAATGAAGCAAAGCATGCATTGATACCTGAAGTGTATATATATATTAAAAAAAAAAAAAGCAAAGCTTTACACTGAAAAATGAAGCCCTTCTTGGAATGCAACATTGAAATGTGAGTTAAAATCAGATTTTGGTGATTTTTAAAAAATAAACTGAGTTTAGATAGCAAAAAAGTGATTCTAACCACTCCTCTTTCAGGTGAAACAGAAATGGTAATATACGGCTTTGATTTTTCCAATTGAAAAGAAAATGTCAATAATTTAGTTCAGTCCCATATACTTGAGCCTTCAATATTCAACATTTCATCATTAACACATTAAAAATGCAAAAAAGCATATGCATAAATTTGGACTTTTTAATTCAATAAAGTGGTAAAATTTGGTATCAGTTTCAATCACAATAAATAAGAAGCAATAGTTATAAGAAAATTATACCTCACAAAGAGAAAAAAATTTTTCAGTTTTGGGGAGAGAAGAAAGCTAGTTGTCATTTATAGTAGCTACTTGGAAAATGTGCAAGAGATGTTTAATAATCGAGTTTGAATGAAGTAATTTAAAATATGATTACTATACTGCACAAGCTATTTTTTTCTACTTCGGCAGTAGCATATAGTAACAGAGTTTGCTCATAGTCCGCTTTCTAAAAAATATGATTAAACTTTATTATAAATACTATTTTTTGGAATTTTTTTTTGTTTTTAAGATATGGAATACTACGCTTCCCAGGAAACTTTTAGATGTAAGGGGATATGTGTTAAGTAAAACATTCACTACACTATATGGATTGCTACTAAACAGCAGGCATAATTGATTAAAATCACAACCATTTGTATCCAAAACAGACACAGCCTTTCCTTTGAGTGTTTTTATTTCTTGTAAAGAAATGGTGATTTGTGAGGGTCCTTCCATTTCCAGTGTTTAATGCTTCTGTGCTCTGTTGTTGATTTGAGCTGTAACAGTTTAAAACAGAGTTCATCTGGCCAAGTTCTTTTTCAATAGCGGTGTTGACATTTGCTGGCCCACTCCTTTTGCCTGCTGACCCAACAAAACAACCAATTGAACATTTTCACTTTTCACTTTTCAAGCAAATATTTGACATCATATTGGTAAAGTTTTAATCCCTTTGAATTAGTTTTCTTATCTCTAAGATTGCTGTTACTTGTATACATTTGGAAACGTTCTAAGTAATAACAAAAACACCTTCTATTGAACACTTTTGGAACAAGGAAGCACACAGAAGATAATACTAATGACTTTTTATTAATCCTCATACTTCTGCGAGGGGTATAACCTTGATATGCAGGTGAGAGAGGCTTACACAGCCAAGCAGCGAGGCAGAGTATTTCAGTGCAGCTTACGGAGCCGCAGAAAGAGCTTCTTCTCTGACTAGGTTTACTGTTTGCTGAGAGTTGTGTTGTCAAACCTAATCTCACAAAGTGATTTAAGAATTATTTTTGGACTTTTCTGAGTTGGCTTTTTTTGTTAGTCTGTGAAACCAAGTAACTGTGAATCAGCACTCAGGTAATAAGTTAGTCTAGGAGAATACTTGTATTACAATTAGAAAAAGGAGATAAAATAGCTTTGTCTTTGGATAGTTGTTTTAAATTTTATGTATACATTATATTGTGAATATTACATGCAGTACTACAGGCACTGACATACGCTTTTTAATGGAATCATAACATAACCTTGATAGTAGATACTTAGGTTTTTTGATGAAATTTTTCAGATATGCTTCTGTAGTTATTTAGCTAAAACTATGGTGTAGAGACAATTTTTTTGCAATGTTGAGCCCAGTATAAAATATAATATTTACACTCCTACCGCTTAAGGTTTAACAAATTAAATTTAAGCCCTGCAATATTTAAAATTGAGGCATGTATTTAGGTGTTCAATTTAAACATTATACATTCAGCAGTAATTTGATTTCTCAAATATACTTTTTGAGATATATTTCTCAAGATATATTTCTAAGTATTTTTATAACCTTACTAAACTGTATGTATTGAAAAATAGTGTTTTCAGAAACATTGAATTTTAACTTATTTCTTTGATTTTGCCCTTGGTAATTAATGTTTTGTGTGGTGTCTTGCTCAAATGTAAATGGTTACAAATGATTTTAAAAATTATATTGATTTTCAAAATTTTCATGGGTATGAAAAAACAAAACTCAACATTTTAAAATTTCCAATTAATTAGTTTTTAGAATTTCTTTTCTTTTTGCTTGTATTCCAAGTTTACATTTTTCCCTGTTGTAGATGACAGACATAGCCCCTGAATTCATTGTGGTACATAAGACTGCAGACGGACAAGACAATCCGATGTTAGTGTGTAATGGTGAGTTATAACTGCTGGGAAAAGTAACTCAGTGTTCTTCGAATAAATTTTGGTCTCTTCAATTCTATTTTTAAGTATATGTTGTTCTCTTGTCTTTCACAGTGAGTTTAGAAATTGTTCCCTAAAGGTTGCTTGGAATTTCCTAAGAATTGAAAGTTAGTAGTGCTTACTCTATTGTCCATTCACTACATTCTCATAACCTAAAGTCCTACAATAATTACCACATGAAATATTAAAAGTCTTAAACAGTGCCTAAAAATGGATACTTAAATGAAATATTTTGCAGGATGTTCAAAGTAGATTGTAGCATAATCAATACTGATGTATAAAGAGAAGTTATCATCAGCGTATAATGAAACATTTTGCATAATTAACTTTTGTTATATGAATTGTTTACAATTTTACTTTTGCAAGGTAGAATACAGATTTCTCTTTGTTGAGACTATTTTTATCCTTTTAAATATTTTAAAAATGTCTCCAATTCTAACTTTAGTTTACAAGCCACATAATTTATAAGAAAATAATTCAAAACTAAAGAAAATTCAACATCTAAGGATATAATCTACTAAAATAAAATGTTATGAAATATACCTAAGATGATAGCCCTATAATTAAGTACTTTAATAATTATTGATATTCAAACCTCATACGTGTTTGGATGAATTAGTAATGGTTTTTGTGTAATTTTACGATTTTTAAAGATAATTATACTGTACCATGCTTTTAGTATCATGGTGTCAGATATCACAGAAGTAGATATTTAGAAAATCTTTGGAAAATTGTCAGCAGTATTTCTAATTAATAATAAATTCTGCTACAAAACACAGACAAACAATACTTAAGAAATCATATATATGATTTTCTATATTTCAAATTAAATTTTATATGTAAAAACATTTTTTGTATCAGATTCTTAATACTGAATATGTTCGCAGAAGACAAATATGCTTATGTTAATAAATAGGTACACGTGAAATTTAAATATTTCCTAAAATATTTATGCAAGTCTCTTAAGAACCTGATGTGAAGAACTCTTGAGAGCTGACATTTTAAATATATAACTGAATAAATTGTAGCTTCATAAATAAAGTATTAATTTTTTGTAAATACATTTTTGTTTTGTTACTTTTCTCTCATTGCTGGGACAAAATATCTGACCCCCCAAGTTAAAGGAGGTAAGGTTTATTTAGCTAACAGTTTGTGGAGGTTTCAGTCCATACTCGACTGGCTCCAACACAGGGTGGCACAGGGCACAAGGCAACAGTTCATAGTGGCAGAAGACAGTGTAAGCCACAAGAGGAAAGGGGGAGAAGCAAGTTCCTTTTTCTCCCTTATATTGTATGCAGGCCCCTAGCCCTAGGGTGGGTGTAGCACTCACACCCCAGTCCCAGCATAAGACAAGGAACCCAGCACAAATTCCACACTCTGCTGCCCCCCAAAAGCCACGCCCTCTCATGACGTCATGAGGCTTTGGGGCCATCTAGATACAAACTGTGACAGTTTTATTTTTATTTATGTGCAATATGTGTTGAACTTATCCCTGTTCATTTTTTTCTCTTTTGTACCAGCAGATTGAACCCTGAGCCTTTCTCATGATCTAAATCTCTGCCATTTATTATTAATTATTATTATTATTATTATCACTATTATATTTTGTTATTTGAGGCCAGGACTTCCTATGGAATTAGGGTGTCTAGGTTGGGCTTGAACTCAGAAGTTCTTTAAATTCACAGAGTGTTGGAAAGGTAGGCATATGCTACCCATTTCCTAGGAAGTTGTCTCTTGGATTTAAGTATTTCTCACACAAATAAATCATTTTCATTTCTAAGACAGGTATACAATTCTCTAGGCATCAGTATGTCAGAAGACTTAGAGAACTATTTTGAAGCAGTAGAGGAGAAAGATGGAGACAAAGAGTTTTGAGTTCCAGGAGGTCAGCTGGAGGTGTGATTTCACAATATGGTCAAGAAGCTATCCATGCACAAGTGAGTTCATCTTTCTGAATATCAACTTTAGTATAATGTCTTCAAAATACTTTTTATCCAAATAGAAACCAAAATATGGAACCTGAAGAATGTTACAGATATTACAATATGCAATTAATTTTAAGCATTACCAAAGTCCTTGCATTAATATTAGTTGTAATATATTATCTTCTTTAATAACATGGGAAAAAGTTTTAAAATAGGAGAAAAAACTAAATACATTATTTTCAGTTCTGTCATAATCAATGCTATCTGTTCATGATATTAAATTATCACTGGTACAAAAGACAAAATCCTTCTCCATTCTTCATGTATCTATTTGAAATTTATTTTGAGAAGTACTACTATTTCGACATCTGAATATATTTGAAGTTTTTTAAATGTGAATTTATTATATTTCTTATCTTCCAACTAGGTTTTCAGGGAATTACATTATCAAGAAAAAGAAAACCATAGGGGCAAAATAAGATTCTACATTCAGAAACTGGTTTTGCAAGCAAAATTTTTGAGATGTATCAAGTGATACACACCACCAAATGATACAATAAAACTGGAAGAAAATAAGATACTATATTCTGAAATTGACTCTGCAAAAATATTTTAGGGATATGTCAGTTTTGTAAAGTAATACTTAACACTAGGAAATGCATGCAAACCCATGAAACTGTGCAAAATATTCAATTTTGTTAGTCAGTGTTCTCAACAATTTAAAATACACAGATGGCCAAAGTACACATGATCTTTGGGAAGTCTTGCTCCCTAATGCCTCTGGATATGCTGTGCTTTGTTTGACAAAATGGTGTCAAGTCTGTTAGAACAGCTTGGCCGGTTTTGATGGCAGTTCTTCCTAAATTAAAGGCAGCAAGATGAAGCTTGTCTGTAATGGGGGAAACTTGAGCTGTCTCACCAGCGTGCAGTGAACAAGTTATTTCTCACTGCATAATTTGCACTCCCTTTTGATTTCATCTAAAGCCTTTGCTGTGCACTTCATTTAATCTTTTAAAATTATATTATACATAGAAATATAGGAGGAAAAACAGTGTAATTACATTAAATATTTCATCAGACATAGATTTGACATCCAAGAGTAGATTTAAATCCACTTTCTGCCACTTCTATGAGTGGCTGTATGGTATTTGGAAAATATTTCTAATTAAACCCAGTTTATGGATTTTTTACCCCACATGCTCTAATACAACTGCAAATATTTATCAATATCTTGAAAATTTATTCAATTATTCACTCAACCAATACAATATTTATAGAGCATCTAAATATGAATGGATCAAGAAAAGAGTCAAAATATTTCTCTTTTAGAACTTATATGCTGTGTAGAAGGTGACAGATAATAAAAGTTGGTAATAACTAAATTGTTAGACTAGTGCAAGAGCAAAAGTGAACGAGAGAGAGAGGAGAGAGAAAGAGAACGAGAGGCAACATGCAGGGCCTAAGGGCTGGGGATAGTGTAGAGTTAGGACTGTCTCATTACTATGGCCTCCTAAGAGATCTTTGCACCATACTGTCCCTATTATGGTCAAATCAAGTCTTACCAGATCAACTGAGTATTTTTCAAAATCAAAATGCTTTTGAAGCATGGATACATGTGTGAGACATATGACATTGAAGGAAGAGGCTGAGGAGGCTTAACTGTTTCCTTTTTCCTCTGAGTTGGCTGCACAGTGACTAACTTAAAGTCACCAAATTCCTCTGTCCTTTTTAGATGCAGTTGTGAGCTTAAGAAAAGCAGAGGTAGGAGATAAGAAATGGATGGAGATACGTGCTATTATCAATAATACCATTATTTTATGTTGTTTGAAATTCTTAATATTTGATATAATTATAAAATCCTTAATATTCAAGTTATCAATTCCTAATATTCAAAAATTATATAAATTCTTAATATTCAAGTTTGAGTACGTTACCATCATCCTCTAGGAAAAAAATTTTTTTCTCTCTTTTTGAGATAGGGCTATAGGGAATCACTTTTCAGTTCAGGCTGGTCTTAAACTCACTTCGTAGATCTGGCTGGTCTCTAACTCACTGTAATCTCCCTGTCTCAGCCTCCCTACCACTGGGATTACAGGTGTGTGCTATCACACCTGGCCTGAAAAATATTGATTCAGTTGAACTAGCAAAAAACTTAACTTCACTTGTCAACCCAAGTTCAGGCATTAATATAGAAGTCAAGTAGAATGAGTGCCACACACAGTGCTTCAGACCATTTCAGGGACATCATTCCATTGGAAAGTAAGAACAGAGAAGGGACACAGGGCTATGGCTTGGCAAGAGACATTAGAAACGAGATGGTATTTGGATGTACAGAACCTCAGTGGCAACCTTTACCACACTAATGTTTCCTCCTAAGACCAACCCTGCTTAAAATCTCTGATGCTGCTGAACATAAGAAAAGAAGAATGGACCTTGCAGACTGATTTTTGGATAACCCGTCTGGAAGAAAGAAAACATTATATTCTTCTATAAACGAGATGTTGATTTGAAGATATTCCTTTTCTTTCCCTAGTAGTTTCACTAACGATATTCTAAACTTGTATATAACATGAAGAAATACAAAATTTCCTTTTCCAAAGCCAAAGTGTTTTGTTCTTTCTTAATATTGGAGACTGAACTGGGCTTAAAGTGAAAGGCGATATAAATATGAGTAGTACGATCAGAGTGAAAAAATAAAAGGTAGGAGAAAGAGCTATTAGGACTTTTAAAAACATCACACTATCATGAGAGTCTAATCTTGCTCAAATACTTGTCTATGTGTGTCTGGTAACAAATATCATGCTATTTATGTTTTTGCAACATTCAAGAATTTTAAATGTAAAACCTATTACCTTTGCCAATAGAACAACATTCGTGTAGAACAACTGGCCACATTTTCAAATCCTTATATGTAAATGACATTCAGGAGACACGTTCTCTGTCCTAGCCCATAAGAACACGGAAAAACAACTGTGATAATGAATGGAACAAAGCATTGTTGGTGTACACTCATGGGTGGGTATGAATTTCAGTCAGATTCATACACCAGAAAGACACGTTTCTGCAGGCCATTCAAACAGAGAAAAACAGGACATGCCTTGGTCTGACAGAATATGGGTGAAAAGTTTTTTTTCTTTATTAATGATCTGTTCTTGACCATAGGAAAATGCCACTTTCTTCACTGATATTCTGAAGAAACAAAAACTGGAAAATTACAAGATAGGTTTTACACTTCGATCTAAATACCACATAAAATAGTTGCAATGAGATGGAGTTTCCACACTCCAACCTTATTTCTATTAATGTCTACAGAAGTAATACTTGGAAATGCAGATTATTGCTACATAATGTGCCAATCTTATCCTTACATGCTGGGCTTCTTACATTCCTTTGAGCTTTTAAGTACTAAATAATTAAAATATGCATTGCCATTTCTTGACATTTAAATGTCTGTTTAAAACTCACAGCATTATCTGTTTTGAATTGTCTAGACAAGAATCAGCTCTACTTAAGGAATTATTCGGCCATGATCTGCTTCATTCTTATAAAAACATGAGAGACTTATTTTCTATGCCATATACTGTTTTGATGTAAAGTTATATGTGTAGTATAACATGTTGGAAAAGTAGTGCACTTTTCTAGTAATTGAATAATGAATCATACGAAATCTGTTTCCAAACCTTGCCAATTTTACAGTCTCTCAAACGGCTTTAGATTTTGTTTTATTTTGTTTTGTTTTTAAGAATTCACAGTGAATTTTATGCAAAATTCTCAAGATGTTACAGTGTTCTTCTATACCTGTAGGCTTTTATTTCTAAGTAAGCTCTGTACTGTATGCTACCCACAATCTCCTAGTTTCTAACCATGATTATTATAGAAACTTCAAGCATAAGATGAAAATTGCATATGTGCACTTTTCAAAATATTTTTTCAAAATAATGGGTACCTTATGATGTATTCTTAAAGATTCCTATATATTCCTTATTAGTGTCTATAGAATGAATGGCTTGAAAATATTGTTTTGTTAAAATCTATAAGAAATAAACCTTTATATATTAACAGAAACTCTAAAAATAATCAAATCTGTTGTATTCATACTAAATTCACCAAAGTTCATTTAAAAATCAAATGAAAATCAATGTTTTTCCAAATGTATATATCTAATAAAATGTGATACATTAATTGAAATTTATAATAAGTTGAAATTGGAGAAAAATTACTGTATGATTTGTAGATTTTGCTTTAATGAATTAGCAGTGATTAGGAAATAACCAAAACAGCATTAAATGAACTGCACCTTATCTGTCCTACTTATTGGTGCAGTTTCAGTGTGTTTTTAATGAGATATAAATTCTAAATGTGAACAAGGAAGAAAACTTAAATCATGTTGGGATATTACATGACAGGCAAAGCGCTTAATGGCACTAGTTAAAAATCAACTCTGTTTACTCTGGAGGCAAATAGTTAGCTTTGTGCTCAATAGCAACATCCTCTATACTTTATGTCAGTTGAATGAAATATTTGAGATATAAGTCAAGTGCAATAATTCACAGATTGATTGAAATTTGATTTGAAAAGACAAAGTTAAAATCAAACTAAGGGTTAGTAACATACTTATAGCTATGTTTCCAAAGGAATAAATTCACTCATCAAAGAGCTGGTCACACTGCTATGTTCATTGCCATACTATTGACATGGCCAAGAGATGCAATCAGCCTAAAGGTTTATTGACAGATGCATGGATAAAACATTTGTGGTGTAAAAGTACAACACACACAGAGAGAGAGAGAGAGAGAGAGAGAGAGAGAGAGAGAGAGAGAGAGAATAGAATAGGATTCGATGTCCTTTCAAGCAGAAAATAATGACATTTGGTACAACATGGATGAATCTGTAGAATTCTGATACTAAATACTATTAGCCTATCACAGAAAGAAACGTGCTGTGTGATTCTATTTATGTATGGAATTTAAAAATAAACAATGGAAAGGCGCAATCACAGACTTTGGAAAGTCAGCTACCAGTGACTGGAAAAGTGAGGATAACACAAATGAAGGTCAGGCAGACAGGGAGATGGACGGATAGGTGTGCTTGTCTTCGCTAAAGTACTGTATGCTTGAATGTTGTTGTAAGCATAACTCAGATGCACTGATTACAACATAAATGTATATGATGTGATGAATATAGTAATTATTTCAGTTATATGACTATATATATATATATATATTTATATATTTATGAAACATAATTTTGCACATCTTAAATATAAACAATTTTATGTTGCTAATTTTACCCTAAAAGAGCTGGACAAATTACCAATTTAATGGCTTTTAAAATTCCACAAGGACAGAATTACTAGAAATCAAAATTTCCAGGAAGACGGCAATGGAGATGCGATGTAAACATTGAACATAACAGTGAGTAAGGATGACTCTTGGGAGGCACAGGGCACACAAAGGCAGCCGTGGGGGTGAGAGGCGGGTAGTAATCCCTCAAAACGCTGCACATAATTTGGAGAACTTTCTTGCTAATAATAAATCCCACAGGTTTAAGATTTTTTTTCTGGTTCATAGTGCAGATCCGTTTTCTCCGACATTTTCCCCCGGCTCATTCTCCTGGGAAAATAAGAGGCACAGAAGCAAGGAGGTTCTGTCAGGGATGGCAGCACACCTAAAGCCCCGCAAGCAGAGCTCAGGGACGTGCGGGGGACGCGGGGAACCCAGGAGGGCAGAGAACGTCTGCAGTGTCTCCCCAGTTCGCTATCAGTTTCAAACCGCAATTGTCACAAAGGAAGAGGCGATTCGGAGATTAGATTCAGACAGGGGCACTGGAGGATCGTGCATGAACTACACCTCCATTTTCACCACAGCACCAGTTCTACTACTTTCTTAGTGTAGAGAGATTCAGAACAGTTATTAGCAACGTAGGAAAGGTGTCCAAGGGTTGGCAATAGACTGGAAAGGGGGGAGATCAACAATAGAGAAAGTGAGGCGGTAATGATCACGGAATTGCTGTTGATGTAAGGGGATCACGAATATTTTGTTAATGGTAATGGAACCTAGTTACAGTTAACCATTACAAATAAAACGATGCTTTAAAATTTCTTTGAGGGGACCTTTACTTCCAAGTTGCACGTTAAACTAACACCATTGTCAAGGCGGAGCTGAATAGATGATACAAAAGTTACAGCTCTATTTTTCATATGTATGTTTTTAAGGTGCGGTAAAATATTTTGAGAAACCTACAGAACCTTAGGCATGAAGAATGTTTTTAACATGCACAGAAGTCCAGCTATTGAAACAATCCCAAGCCCAAAGATGGAAATGCTTTCTGTAGCTAATGGACAAATGTGATAAACGCAAATGTGAAAAAGCCCAGTTAGTTTTTATGGTTTCACTCAAAATGTGATTTAGTACATTACTGAAGAAAGATTTGTAGTCTAATTCCACTAGGTCGGGTCTGATCAGGGGAATTTAAAAATTAATGTGATTCTGTATTTTACATTCAATTTTACCTCTGTGTGTGTGTGTGTGTGTGTGTGTGTATCTGTGTGTCTGTGTGTGCACCTGCGCACTTGCCTCCCTCTCTCCCTTTGTTTCTCATTTTTGTAGGAAGTCTTTGCTCAAGCAACAAATTTTAGTCTTAATATTTTCAACAATAGTGGAAAATACTTTCCGTTCTTTCATCTGATCTCTGAATACTCACCTTGCATTAAGACCCTGAATTATTTCCAGTCAGTAATGCAAGTTCATGTATTGGGAGCGCTAGATCATCACCACTGTGCCCTAATTGCTTGACTATGGTAATGAGGGTGTGACTACAAAGTCACAGTGGGAGAAAAGGAAAAATCAGGCATTTGAACAGGCCACAGACAGTAAAAGCCTGTTCAACAGTCCTCAGAATATAACTTTCAAAATTTATATTTTACAGTAGTTAAAAGTTAATATTTGGTTAGATGCATTTTATCTTTTGTTTTAAGTAGAATAAAAATGAATAACAAAATAGCAACAACACAGACAAAAACAAAACAAAGCAAACACAAAATTATTCAGGCTTTCAAACAAAATTAACAAATTAATGAAGTACTTTTTTCACGCAAAACGCTATCACATAATTTATATCTAAAGCTTTTTCTTTGGCACTTTAGAATGCCTTCTATTATCTCCACTATGTGCAACAGCAAAAGTGAAGCTTACTGCATTAGTAGCCAACCGTATTAGTAATAGTATGGTGATTTAGCTATTGTGCAACTTTTTATTTTGTTAAATAAAATTAGTAGTAGTGTATACTTGATGCAAATGAATCATTTTTATTTTGTTCTAAATGAAGTGAGTATGGTCTCCTAGATTTTAAAATGTCACAGTCATTCTATCTAATCCACATAAACTAAAATCAGTGACTCTTTAACTGGGAATAGTTTAATTTTCGTAGTTTGATGCTCCAAAGTTTGCAACATGCATGAGGGTGCTTTTCATACCTGACTGAAGTCTGTAATATAATTAGGCTATGCCAGGAACACGTATGTCAACTGTTAATCCAGAAAACAAGGAAGCTTGATATTCAATAGAGGCAGACATTAATAATAAATACTATTCTTATTTTCAATAACGCGGAGATGCAGACTGTCATACTTTTCTAAAAAGTGTCACTTTGATCAGTTGTTTTTATTTTTAATTTTTTATTAATGCACATTTGCAGTACGTAGTGATCACATTCCTGGGGACAGTTGGTACATGGACATAACACATCTTGACTCTGTTTATTGCCCTCCCCCCACTTCCTCCCTCTACTGGTTGGTTCCCTTCTATAAAATATTTACCTGCCCATTTCCTATTATCTACCTTTTACTTTGCATTTCATTTGCATTTTGGGTTTTTCTAAAAATGCCATTTGATCTCATTATTCTTCTATATATATATACATTCCCAAAAGCATTAAAGAAAATATATTACAGTAATACATGGTTACCTATGTGTATGCAAAATTCGTAATAGCTAAATCTAGGAGCAACTGTATGTCTGGCAACAGATGAATGGAGAAGTACAATGTGGTGTTCATACTCAAAGGAATATAACTCTGTCACAAAGAAGGATAAATTTTAATCCTTTGTAGGAAAATGTATGTACCCCAAGACTATAAAGTTAAGTGAAATGCATGAGACACACAAACTTAAATATCATGTGGTTACTTGTCTCTAGAAAATGTTATATCAGCTCTGTAACTACACTGATAGATGTGTTGTACTGAAAGCAGTAACATAACTTTTGTCTTATGAATTTTAATGAAGAAATGTTGTTGTTAGTATAATTGGGTGACATCTGTATGTCAACTTGAAAAATTTTGTCTATTTTTAAAATACTGTGAGATAATATTCTTTCACTGGGCATAGCTGTTTCCAATATAAGAATAAGGGAGAAATGAAAACACTTAAATTAAAATTTCCTTTCAGAGTTTTATCAGATCTCAATGGGAGCAATGGCCAGACCTGCAAATATTTCTTAAAGTGCAAATGCTCCATTCATGGTGCTCTCTCCTGAAGATTTGTTGTGTAAAGCTGAGGGATCTCTCTTCTATTTGCATACCCTACTTAGGTACATTGCTGAAAATCATTCCTTGTGAATCCTCAATTACCATGATGTTTCGTTTTCTCAATTTATTTATGCTTTAGTTTGATTATTGACTCCCTCAGCTTATCAACACTGTTTTGGTTTACAACGCAGATGGCAATTTCTGTGGCAAAACTTTCAGCAAATATAATACATGGAAAGAAACAAAAGTAGCTCTTTTCTCTCTTGAACTTGATCCTTGCTATTAAGAGAATATCTAGGAATGATTTCTGTCTCTATCTTTCTATTTCAACAAATACATTCAAAACAAGTTTTCTGAAAAGATTCATGGAACATTATTATTCCTCAGCAAGTTTTGCCCACTGTCGTAATGTGCGGATTCTCCACCTAAAGCAGCAATTCATGAAGTGTCATGTACATTTGAATTATCTGGGGGTGCTTGCTAAGCAGTCAGATTCTTGGCGCTGCCTCTGCATTCATTGAAGCAGCATTTCTGGGGAGAAAAATGTTAATGCCGAGAATTATGGACTATGATCTGGCACAGACCTATCAAGCTGAATGAAACTTGCTAGTCTCTTCAAAACTGCAGATTTAAATTTCATCTGTGTTCATGAAACTCATCTTAAAATTTGCAGTGAAACAAAATTAGTCAGTTTTCTTTTCTAAAAAAGGAACTAACATTTGTCAAAGAGCTAGAAATTGGAAGGCTGGAATTCAAATGCAGATCTGTCTGGCTCCCAAATCTGTGCACTTTCGGCAAAAATATGGACTCATTTCTATTTGACTTTCTTGTATTAATTTATGAATTACTTTGGTATCTCTTACTGCATAGTCATATAAATTTTAAAAAGCAGAAAATCTGGAATTAGAGTTGCCTATATTTAAGTTGCAACTGACACTGACATGAATGGACAACATAAAAATAACAGGAATGAAAATTTTACTTTTAAGTCACCTAAAACTGGCCATTATATTTCAATTGTATTCACATTTTCCGTTCTTTTTTTGTTTTTGTTTTTGTTTTTGTTTTTTGGTATAGGGATTGAGCTCAGGACCTCATGCTTGCCAGGCAGGCACTGTGCCACTGAACTATATCCTTAGTCCCACGTTTTCCTTTCTTCAATTAATTCCTTTCTCATTTTCTTAATGTTTTAGAATTTCAATCTCTTTTTGTCCTATATTAATTTTGCATGACTTTCTCTTGATTTTCATCTCTAAGTCATTCTCTTTCATAAAATGAATAGAAAGAAGTAAACAGACAAAACATAGCAAGGAACTTCTAATATTTTATTCTGAAACACTCCCTTATTCACAAAAATAATGTGAAAACTTCTTATGTGTCCTCTATGTGCATGTCACAAAACTGTGTATTTAAGTACTTACTTTGTTTTGCCTCCCCGCTTCTATTTTCTACATATGGAATGAGGGGTGAGTAATATGCATTTCCGTACATAGAGTAGAATTATAAACATCAAATAGTTATTATTAACCTAATGCAATCATTAACCTGCAGAGAGCAGTTTTACCAATTATCCTGCTAATGTCCCACTATAAACTAACAAACTTGTAAGAATTTAGTTACGTAGTACACAATGTTTCAGCTATCCTATCTTTTGATTTTTCTCTCTTGGTAAATTTGTTCACTTTGTCTTTTAGAATGTTTACATTTTTAAGATGGAGCAATTATTACATAAAATGTGTCACTCTATAAACTTGGTAATTCATCTTGGTTATGTGTTCAAATTGTGCACTTGTGGGAGAAATTCTACAAACTTTAAATTTTCATAATATCTAGCAGAAATCATCTGATGAGTGCTGGTGCCATTACAGTGGGTCAGAACTTTATTAGCTTTAAACGATTGGTGCTGAACAGTTTTCCAGAAGGCTTTGAATAGTCCCGTTTCTCTGCCTTTTCTCACCAATGGTTCTCAAACATCACTGTAAAAAGTAATAGGATCACAGCAAAGCGAGAGAGAAAGTGCTGGCGTGTAACAGTGCTGAATCTGTTCCTGGGCCCTTCACCCCGCAAACAGGATGTCCTGCAGCACCCGTGCCGAGTAGCCAGCCTATCCTGTAGTACAAAACAAAGTGGGCAGCTTTCAGGTCCTGTGAGCTGTGATACGAGTGGGGCAGGTCAGCCGCGCAGTGCGACACAGCTGCTGAGCATTGCTGGACCGGATGCAGAAGAACCTGTGTTTGGTTCTGCATTGCTGCCTCTGTGTAGGTAACGGACCCACATCGTGTAGACTGCGTGCATGTGAGATCGGTCTCACCAAAACCAGATGAACTGGCAGTCAGTGAACCTGCTTCACAGTGTCTGTCAAGTTTTCCAAGTTCCTCCTTTTTATTAAGTGTCATAAGGGGAGATTCCTTGTGGCAATATACTTTATACCATTTTCCCCAATAAGTAGATATTAATATCTAAAAGGGTAATTATACTCAGCAGCAATGTTGTACTGTCAAAGGATTTAGTAATTTCCATATTATTGGTATTTGTTAATTTGAAATTTGTGCTGTACATCTATAGGTTAGAGTTGTTCTCTCTGTTTTCCCTCTCACTTTGTCTGTTTCACTCTCTTTCTATCTGCATTATACTTGTGTCACAAATCTATCTACTGTTTCATTATCTACATAGGTATTATTGCATGGATTCCTATTTAATTCATTGGGTCATAGTTTATTTTGAGTCATGTATCCACACAGCGAAGGAATGCATTGAATTTACCTTTATTACATTCAGTATTTCATTTTTTTGTATTTAGGCACCTGACACTATATGGAGTATATTCTTGTGGTTGATGTGATTATATAGGTTGAATAATTCCTTTTTTGTCCTAAGTATATGATCAATTTCTCCCAAAACCATTTATTAAAAACTTCATTCTCACACTGAGACAATATGATGTTTACATATGTCAGTCTGATTTATTTCACTTATGAGTATGGTCTTTAGTTGGATCCATTTACCTACAAAAACCTCCAGTGTATCTTTTTTGTAGCTGAGCAGTACTCCATTGTATAAAAATACCACATCTTTTTTATCCATTCCTCAGTTGATGGGCATTTGGGTTGTTTCCAAGATTTAGCTATGACAAATTCTGCTGCTATAAACATGGGTACACATATATCACTATGATATGATGTTAAATCTTCTGCAAAAATAGCCAGAGGGAAATAGCTGGGTTAAGTGAGATGTCTAATCCTAGTTTTGTGATGAATCTCCACATCAATTTTCACAGTGGTTTCACCAATCTACACTCCACCCAGCAGTGGAAAAGCATTCCTTTTCCCCCGCACCTCTGTAGGGTTGCTAGGGTTGAACAAGAAAGAGTAAATAAAACCAAAACGTACAATAGACATTATGAAAGGGAAATAAATTCCTCAAAGGAAGGAACAACTGGGATGAGGGAAGGGAGAAAAAGAAAGAAAGAAGGAAGGGAAAAATTATGTGGATACCTAGGATAATCATACTGCTGATGTCTAATGGTTTATTGAAAGTAACAGTTTATACTTAATTATTTTCACAAATTTTGCATGCTTATATCTGATAATCTGAACAACTGATTTGAAGACAACAATATGCAATATAATAACCATTGATGAATTCCTATCATCTTGTCTAGTGAAAATCTGTATCACTTCTAATTATTTTTTCAGTTTTTTATTCTTTGATAGTTTGATTGATCCTGCATGCTTACATCAGGTGATCTGAGTAACTTCGTTTAAGATAACTATTTCCTATCATTTTGTTCTGAAATCCCATGTCCATTTTATTGTTTGTGCTTCATTTTGTTTTGTCTATGTTGTTGGCATTTTGCTATTGATCTTTTTTCTTTTTTATTATTATTTTCTCTGAAATAAGGAAGTTCATTCTCATAATCCCTAGAAATTTCACATTTAGTACTGTGAGAGTTTACAATTTGCTAACTATTCAAGAACTATGTCTTCCTTATATTATTTGTCATGGACCCTATACATATTCTAACAATGCAAACGGTATTTCCAGGAGGGTCCTTGACTTTGATCTTGCCTTATGTAAGTAGTTGGTTCTATTTGTTTAAAGTGCATTCATCTGACGTGTGAGTTATGTCTTTAACATCAAAAACATAGAATATTTAAGTTTGTGCTTCAGTTTTGTGAGAAGTTCAAGAGATCTATTGAACAACAGGGTGACTTCAGATAATAAAAGTGTATCACATTCTTGAATATAATGAAGAGAATAAATTTCAGGTATTCTTGCCACACACACACAAAATGATCAGTATGGGAGATAATAAATGTGTTAATTAGTTCAATTGAGATATTCCACAACATGACTCTTCCTCTTTTGTCCCCACTTTTTGAATTTAGGTAGATGTATTTTAAATGTACTAATCCTATCCATTATTTTCGCTTATATTTCCCACCATGGTACCTCAAAGAATTGCATTGTACTCCAAGAGGGCAGCCATACACGTCATCAGGATTAAGTCAATCACTGCGAATACGAAGGGAGCCTCCCTACAGTTCCTATTAGCATCACAGGCACCTTAGTTTGAGTAAATACAAGGTGTTCACACAACATTGAAATCGCCTGTGTGTACGCTTCTCAGAACTTAACTTCATCCTTAAACTATGAATATACTGCATACTGAATAGTGATTTAGCAATTAATAGGGAAAGTAAAAAATATTTCTTTTTCCTGGTAATGCGTTTTCATCTAAAATCCATTCTGTTCAGTACAAGATGCCTAATCCTACATGTCTGTCCTCCTGGTTTCTCTGGGAGCTCTGAAGACATCTCTTCATTCATCTCTTTCTCACGTATATTATCCTTATTTTACATTTCTAGACATGTTTGCATGTTTATGTACTCTTTCCCTTAGTAGTCATATCTTTTTCCTAAAAGTATTTGTGCATTTAGGTCAGGAATAGAGTGCTTACTAGCATGCTTAAGGTCCTGAATTCAGTCCTCAGCTTACATGCACAGACACTATCACACAAAAATTCCCTGTATTGTCAATGGGGTCCTTTCTGTTTTCTTAGTTAGTTTATTACCATCTGATTGACTTACTATCTGATTATTTTCCTATTTCTTCTCCATTTTTCCATGAATGCTAGTATTCTTTATACTTCATCACATTATACAAACTTTGCATCATGTTATACTATTTTCCCCTTAACTGGGCATTTAATTGAATTTTGGGTCAAAACATATACATTTTAAAATTTTTCTATTTTTTTTTTTTTACATTTTCCCTCAAATTCTTGTTGGATGAAAATTTTCTCTACTAATATCTCAGGAAAGCTTCATGAGTAGGAACTCCCTAAGACACAGTATTTTATATTTAACATTACTTTTCCCTGATCTTGATAGTTAATGGAAAGTTTTGCTAGATATAAAATCTTTGGTTCACATTTAAATTTTTTGAAACTTTTAAAAATGTTATGTTACTTTTGCTTTTGGTTTCTTTTTCCTGAGAATGTCACCATGAGTATAATTACTTTGGTCATATAAATACTGTCTCTTGTAGCCAGGAAACGTTAAAGTATTTCTTTTATCATTGAAGCAAAATAATTTGGGTATAATTTGTCTTAACTTTGATTATTGTATACAAAAATGAGAGCAAGAGACAGAAGATTAAAAGTAGTTTACTACATTCTAACTTGAATGTTTTCTCTTTATTAAAGAGACAATATTCTACTACTTATTGCATGTGTGATACTCAACTGACCCACATTTTAATGTGTGAATGTTATGAGTGTTCTTTCTCCTTTCATGGACGATGGGCTATTTGGCCTCTGATTGTTTGATCCCTCTGTTTCTCACAGGAGAAACACTTCTTCTTTTACCTATTTATTGATTTGCAATCTCATTTATAGATGTAATCCTCACCTTTCCCAGCTGACTACTACTATTCTATAAATAATGACTGTTCAAGGTGCAACCCTGAACTGTGCTCACCTTTAAATCTCTGAAATTTACTTAGTGAATTTTTGAGGATTTCTCCTTTAGGCAGTGGTTTTACAAAAACTAACAAAATATTTCTTCTTACTTGTTTTCATTTTATTCTCAAACTACTCATATGATATTCATCACAAATGTCTAAAAGAAATATAACAGAATTCTCTAATATTGAATTATTCTTATTTATCGATTTTGTCTTTTTGAGACACGGTCTCACTATGCAATTCACACTGGTCTTGAGCTCACTTTGTAGCCCAAGCTGGTCTCAAACTCGCAACAATCCTCCTGCATCAGCCTCCTGAGTGCCGGGATTACAGGCATGCACCACCTCGCCCATCAAATTATTCTTATTTAATTGATTTTATTGTACATATTGTAGCTTGAAATATCTATATTTGTTATGTTCTGGGTATTATTTGTTAAAATTTTGCTCATTGTATTCTCTGGCATGTACTACAGTTTGGCACTATCTTGTGAATTTTAATTGTTTTCTTCAAGTAGAGGTAGATGTTCTTGATACTTGTAAGGCAAATCCTATGAATAATCAATATGACTTTTAATATTTTTCTTCTCAAATAATTTGTCTTTTCACTAACACTGAATATGACAGCAAGTTATGTATCTTCTGAGCTTTATAGTTTATTTCCAATAGTTGAACTAAGTCTGAATAAAAACAGTTTTACCTTTTCAGCTTCAACTTTAAAGAAATTACAAAATATTTATTTGCACTAATTACACAATAAAGGTATGCATAATGAAATCCAGTTTGAAAATAGATACAAGAGGGTATGAATATGTAATAACTACCTGATGGAGATAGAAAAGTGAATTTTATGTTACCTGTCAGTAGTCAAGAGATTTTCCACTTCATTTCTTACCTATAATAATAACTTTCTACAAGTTTAATTTTATAATATGCAAAGATATATACTTAAAATAAAATAATAGGAGAAACTTCAGTTAACATAGATAATAATTAGATGGTAGCCAGATTCTTTCATTGATTTAAATTAAATTTTATAAATTACAACTATAAAACTGCCCTCCAAAAGCAAAACATTAAAGTGCAATAAAAGAAGTTACTCTGTTCTGTTAAGCAGCACTTGAGGGAGAAGAGTTCTAGTAACTGATCAAACAGGAAATTCATCATGAACACACATGAAGCTACTGATCCAATATTCTTCAAATTTACTTACAAAAGTATTTTCACTATCATATACATTATTCTAAGATTTGCTTGGCATGTAGATGTGAGATAATGAATATCTATTCAAAAAATATTACAGGTCTTTTCTTTGTGACAAAGTATTAGTACTTTACTAATTTTGTAATTTGAAAGTTAAAATATCATGTTAATGAAATGTACATTTGCCATGATTTAAAATATATATATCACTTCAAAAATATAGAAAAATAATATAATACCCCTTAAATTGTTTGAGGCAAGCTCTTTTTTTTTTTTTTTTTCCGGTACTGGGGAATCAAACTCAGGACCTTGCACTTGTGCCAGTGAGCTATACCCCCAACCCCAATACACCTTAAATTGTTAAGGTACAATAATACTTCATTTGTCCAATGGCTCCAAGCTTGAAATTTCCACCTTTGAAATAGATAATTTTGAAAAAAAAAATTTTTCCTTGTGTTTTGTATTCAAAGCTTTGCTCAGCAGTCACACTGAAAATTCAACTTGAAAAAACCTGTACAGGCCAGAGTGAGTCAATCCATGCATCTTGCTGTGGACACAAAGCAGTGGCCCTTCAGTCTGAGCGGTTTTCACATGGACAACGTGCGGTGCTGGTGTTGGCACCTTAAGACACCCATCGTTTTGTTTTCTTTGCTGTTGTTGCACTTTATTTGCAAAAAAATATCCCAGCCAGGGCCCCAAAGAAAGTTTTACCAGCAGGAAAGCCGACAGGAAAACTGGAAGAACCGCAACAGCGTTAAAGAAGGAGAGCATTGGAAAGTTTGTTTAAATTCTGCAAAATGAAGTTATTATTACAAGTTTTGAGCCTCAGAACCAATTATTTGGTTTTTCATTTTTTCCTATGGGAAAGTATGTTCAATTCTTGAACTTTCTGTTTGAACATGAATTTGGAATGAATTGAGTTCAACAAGAAAAGCACCACTTGTATTTGAGAAAGACAGAAGAAAAATTCCAAAGGAAACACTCTTCAAAGGGCATGAATTTTACCCCATACATAGGCTATATGGACACTGAAGCTCAAATGCAGTCAATATATACAATTACTCTTTGAAAGATGAGCTGAGACCTCTCAACCTCCCCTGCCCCACCTCACACAGTATTCTTTGCTCTTTGCCATACTGGCATCAGGACATTGCAAAAAAAACCCTTAATAGTTTGGCCAGATAATTTCCAAAGCCTAAGAATATTTATTTCTTTTCACTAATTTCACTATAATTCATTCTTCATACATTGCTCCAGGAGTCCTTCAAAAGAAGATTCTATTTTATTTGCAGCTAGTTTAGAGATTATGTACAATGAAATAGTACTAATAGATTACATACTATGAAATAGTACTAATTATACTATGATTAGAAGAAAATATATAACTCAAAAATACTCCTCAACAAAGAATTTGAAAAGCTAATTGACATGATAGAGACTGTAGGAAGAAATCTCAGAGATAGAAAATAAAATGGAAAGAGTAAAATTGAAGAAAGTACTAGACAGTGATAGTTTATTAGTTATCTATGAAGTTATGGAAAGGTTTGCACACAGAATATATAGAAATTTTTAATGACTAGTAATATAAAATTTGACAAGATTAAATGAAAGTACTGAAGGGAGCATCTTGGAGCTGGCTCACTGATTTGAAGTAAAAAGGAAGATCATTTCTTGAAGCATATCTGCATTTCTAATTTGGTACAAATAGTTTAGCTACAATTTTCATATAGAATATAACATAATACATGAATGCAGGCAGGCTGTGACAAACAAAACTTTATCAAAATGTAGCTGAATCACTTTGCATACAAAGAACTTCTTATTTTTCACTTTTTTTGTTGTCCATCTCTTAAAGAAAATGAATAATTAAAATGTCCAACACTCTCACACTCCTTTAGTTACATATTACCATAAACTGACATTATTCTTATTCAGCTTAATCTAAGAAAAACTCAAAGATGATGATATCCCAGAAATTAGATAATCAAACTGATACAGGAAAATAAATCTCCCAACCTGAATGATATCAGATGAGTTCGTGTTCTCTAAAACCAAAGAATGAATTTTAGGAACAACGGAGGTTAAGAGCAGACTATATTTATTGAGAGAAAGAAAGCTTCTGCCCAAGAGAGGGACAGAAGGGGGGCCCGAGTGGGTTCCCCCTGACTGTCTTTTCCAGGGACTTTTATAGAGAAAAACCATGAGGTGAGGCACGTCCAAGGTAGGGGAAATGGACAAAACTGTAGTCCGCCAATAAGATTACAGGTATAGTTGTCCAGGTAAAACTGAGCGGACTGGGATCAAATGGGGAAGCGAGTCACATAGCACGCGGGCATGAATGCAGATCAGGGGCTTTTCCTGTGGAGGTCTTTTCCTGTGGGGGGTCGGGCTAGCGATTCTTCCTGGCTAGTGACTCTTTTAGAAGGTGGTTGTTACTTATTTAGAATATCAATCCCTGACATTTACACCTAGGGAAGTGAGTGGGTGCATTTGTATAGCGCCTTTTATCTTAAGGTCTGGCCCATAGATCTGTTGGCTCCTTTGAGGGCTCGACCCTGTCTGACTGCCTATAATATTTCTATCTAACTCAGCTGCCTATAACAAAACATTCAGAGTAAACACAAAACTAGGCTCAAAGAAATAATACAAATTAATGTTCATGAAAAATAGTGAGTAGACAAAGACTGTAGTGTTAGATAAGACATCGATTAAGGAATTCATGACAAGCAAATGAAATCTTAGTAACTTACAGCTAATACCAAAGAACACTCTAAAATTGAAAAGTTACACTTTATATAATATAAATATTGAAGAAGATTATTTGCAGATGTAGTCTTTTGAGAACTGATATTTTCACCATTTCCAAATATCAATCATAATTATATAAGAAATAAAAGAGAAAAGAAAATTAAGATTTCATTAAAATACCAAAACATTCAGCCATGAATTACTTCGGGGAATATGCATAATTTGTCAGTAAAGAAGCTAAGAGCTGTGGAGAAGGACATTCTTTAGTTAATCTTTCAATGTATTGCCTTAGGTATAACCGGACCTAGGTTGTTGTGTTCTGGAGGAAGTCTAACAAAAGCTTTGTAAGCCCTGGCACCAACACTAAATGTTTTGCTGTGTTATGTAGAAAATGAATGGTGACAGGATGGCTACCTGGTCAAGTCTCATGCCTATGGTGATTGAGTTGTATTGTTCTTGCTAAAACCAGGTGACTCTTTTGTTTTATCTCAATAAAAGGTTTCGGAAAAGGTGAATCGGGGCTACAGTCAGAAGAACTGTAACCCCCTGATCCCAGTACATTGTCTCTCTTGTATTTCTTTTCTAACTTTTTGTTCATCTGTGGGTACCTTGTTTTTGGGACCTGTTCACCCTGGACAGAAACGGATAACAGACCAACAAAAGCTGCTGCTCATGCTGGATTTGGCAATGAACGATGTACCTGCTGATCCTTTTCTTCCATTTTCTGTTTACATTATCTAAATTCAAGAGTTTGAGCCTAATTTCTTGACCCTGTCCGGGTTTCCAGTACCTTGCTGCACTATCTTTCACTCTTCTCTCTTCTCCTCAATATCGATTTTTTCCTAATCTCACCTGTATTTCTCTGACCACCACAAGAATTGCTCCACCAACAGCTCCTTCATCCTTTATGTTGTTTTCTTTTGAAATGTTAAACTTAGAATTTAGCTAAACTCAATATATTAATTCATGTGTAGAAAGAAAGATCAAACATTTCTCTCTCAAATTCTATGCTTCTATTTTTCAGCTGAAGGGAGAGCCAAAACCTCTCTATATTCCCTTGACCCTAAGAGGTTTTATTCTTCCTTTTTGGCATATAACATCTGCCCAGGTCCCCCCAAATCTCTAATATCTATTCTTCTTTGCTTACTTTCACAAGTTTATTGTTGTTTTTGATTCCCTAAAATAGGGACTATCATTCAGTCTGAACCCCAGGAGCATGCACCATCCATTTAGCTTGTGTCCCTCCTGTTAAGCAGAGGATCTGCCCTATCCTTGCCAGCCACTCCTCATCATCTCCTGCTTGCCTGTATTATTCTCAGCATTTTGTACAGCATGATGCTCACAGTATTTTAAAAAAATTCTTGAACATAAATGAGTCCTCTGAGGTCATCCATTTCCTCTATCTTGACTTTAAAATTACAAAGAATGAAGTTGATTTTATTTTCACCATTTTCTTTATTTTCCTTAATGTTTTAGTCAATGCAATCGCTTCATCAATACAATCATCAGAATATCACACCACCATCCCTGCACGCTGCCTCTGGCAATACACATAATAATCCTATAAGGGCTATTTGAAGGGACTGACATATTCCCCCTTTTTTGAAATCTCTTCTTTGATTGATAAAGTGAGTTATTTTATCTCCCACAACCTCACCTGCTTCCGTCTTAGACACGTGTTTACTATTATTGAAATCTCACATTGCTAACTTTTTATACATCCCATGACCCAGTCCTCAATGATGTTCTTTATCTACAGGTAATATGTAAGCTATGTAATTCAATTTTGTATTAAATCCATTCTATATGCCTTGTTTCTGGCATTGTATGTCTCACTCGGATGTCTATATTAAATTTTAGGAAGATATTTAGATTTCTACTCATCCAATGAGCAAAGTGCAAGCTGTTGTTATAAGGCTACTTCCAAATACAGTGGTGTAAGTACATAATATGTGACTGTTCATTCAGATTATACTTAACAGTAGTAGATTTTCAAATTGAATTAAGGAAAACACAGTTTTGTTACACATTTTTCTTCTAAATTGTCTGGGATAGTGTCTTGTGCATGGACATTGCTTTGTTACTATCATGCCTAACTCCGAGCAAGCAGATGAAATACCAGAATTAAAATATTTGAACTTTTTATTTTTGTATTTGTATTACTTTGTACTTGCATTACATTTTAATACCTCTTTTTAGGATTCATGGTTCCTGATGGAAAAGTTAATTTAAAAGGGGGTTTTCATGGAGCCTTCTACTTAGTAATGTAGTTAATAAGAAGAAAAAATATTGTATTTATAAAGGGTCAATTATAAAAGTCCTTCTATTTCTGTGTGTTAGTTACTCATAGAATGTAATTTCTATTTATATCATCTAGAGTAGTCAAAAACTCTATGAACCTAGATATAATAACCTATAAGCAGCTGAGAAATAATATACAGTCCTAGGTCAATTGAATAGCCTTAAGTAAAACAAATGATACATTCTTAGTACAACTCCCCAGCCATATACAGATGCTTGTTCACATACAGACACGAACGAAGTCAAGATACATTGTTGATTTATATGTGAAAGAAAAAGATACAGGACATCTTGAATATTATAGAAAAGTAAATTTTCAGGAATAGAAATGTTTTCTTAACCAAGAGTTATATTTAAACCATAAATCATAAAATTTGAACATTATCCATAATGGCATTTATAAATCAAAATTTATCATAAAGAGCAAACAATCAAGTCACAGCATAATAACAAATGTTTTATATAAGAGAATTTTCATATTTTATAATAATATTAAAATAATTGAATCTTAAACTATCAGTATTCTGTATTCCCAAACTTCAATGCAAAAGAGAACAACTTGACTGGACATTCAGTAGGAAGCTTGTGCAGGCACTTCATAAATAAAAGAGTAAGTTGGTAGAAACCTATAGAAAAGTTCATCTCTATTAGTCAAAAGAAAGAAGAAAAAACATAGTACAATAGCATATCTGAACAGTGGTGAAAATTATACAGGCTCACCATAAAGGAATTGTTAAGAAACAAGACCTTTGTTGGGACATATGCTAATAGGAATACATTTCTGTCTTTTCTTTTCTGAACTTGATTAACAGCATACAAAAATGTAAAATACGCATTTATTAGTTGTCTAAAATGTTGCAGATATTTTCCAGAAACCTAGGAAGCAAAACATAAGCAAACTGTGCTCCCCAAGTTTGAGAAGTTTTCAGGCTATGGAGCACTTTTTGGCATCGAGTTTTATCCAATTACAGAAGGATGCTTAGCTCACACACTACATGCAAAATGGGACATTTTTAAAAAGACACCTGGAGAAATGACATCTAGAAGAAATTTTCAAAACAATTTGAATAGGGAACATTCCTGAAAATCTAAGAAATAGTTTGTGTAAACATTGTTGCATTTTTGTTCCCCTTTAACACCAGGAAAAAAAAAATCCAGATCGGATTCCATGATTTTATATCTTGGCCACACTGCACATTCGTTTTTTAACTAAGGATCTTATTATAGTTACAACCACGCTTTCTTTTCAAGGCCTTCAGTTTTCTTATGGCGCATGCTGACCGGACATGGCTGCGTTCCCTGGGGGCAGTTGGTACACACATGTAAGACATCTTAATCTGTTGCTCATCCCCTTCGTATCCCTCCCTCTCTCCTCTCTCCTTCTTGCTTCCCTTTCCATAGCGTCCCCGGCCATCTCTTTGTCCCCTTCCCTTTGGTGAAAGATTTCTTTCACTACTACCTATTTTCTTTTATTGTGCTCTGCATTTTTATTTATATTTTGGGTTTCGCACATAAAAGAATCCATAGCATAACTAAAATTGTGTGTCTGGTGTATTTTACTGATTATTAAAGGCAATTTTATTTATGCACACTTACTAACAACTTGTTAACATCTTTTTTGCTCTCAGAGATATTGCCTCCTTTTCACAAAGTTAATTCAAGATTACCTCTAAGCATTGAAGATTTTCACTGCAGTATTTTTAAGAATGTTTTTAGTGATACACTAGTTAGAAAAGCACTCAGTTGCTTTAAATTTGAAGGCACAAGCTAGCTACAAAGAATATATATTTGAAAAAGAACATATGGCATTCTCATTCATAAACATGAGTCTTCAAAACTCTCAACATATATTTGAACAGTAAAATATTTATACATTTTAAAAATTATTTAGAAAAAGAGATAAGAAATATAAAAAATATTTCTGGAATTAATTTTCAAGGTGGTACATCAGTTCCTGAACTTGATTGTTTCTACAATGATGGTAGTAAACCAAGATGAATGAGAACCAAATCAAAATTGTTAATGCCAGTGTTGACTTTATATGGAAATTTGATTTAGTTCTCAACCAGTTTGGTTTGTGACCAGAATAGTCAAGAGAAGTGAGTCTATGAACTGAGGTATCATTGTATTATAAATATACATACTTTAATATAAATATTGTTCATTTATCAGAATTTAGTGTTATTACCAAAATGCTGAAATGTGGCTATAGTAGCTAAAGCTAATAATTAACAAAATGTTAACACAAAATAAAAATTAAACTTTCTAACTTTTTCACACAATAACAAAGTTCTGAACAATGAATGGAACAGATTCATCATGTATATAAAAATATGACTCAATAAGAAAAATTTTCTATTGCTAAAGAATTCATATGAAATATAGAATTCATATGAAATATGAAATTCAAGTGAACAGCTTCATGATGTATATAAAAGTATGACAGTAATAAAAATTTTGTATCGCTAGAGAATTGATATTACATAGGGTGTGTACTGTATGAATAAATTTGAGTCACTCTCTGGAGAAAGAGTTTTCATTGATAGTGTGAGCAGAGCAGACATGGATGCTGAGATTCAGGATTGTACGTTAGGGGATGAGAAAACATTTACAGGCTAAAAATGTATTAAAAATATTTATTATATAAGTAGTTACATAAATATATGTAGTTTTTCAAAGTAATTTATCTCTATTGTTAAAATATTGTATATCACGTATAATTTTTAAAGTTTACTTAAAAAGTAGAACATACCATACATCCACTGAAAAAGCTAAAGCTGAAGTATAAAACAAATGAGATCCTCTCATAGTATGAATATGAAAATTAAAAAATGAGATCATGAGTATATTGAGTCATGTAGGTAGACAGACAGATAGATGATAGATAGATGGACAGATGCCCATGAACCCTCATTTACCCTTCTAATTGTGTTTACCAAACAGAAATGAGCTAATATAGTCATGGAAAGATGTATAATAGAATGTTTATTTTACTATTAAGTTTACTTGTCAAAATGTAGAAACAAACAAATTCTTTGTCAAATGTTGAATAAATATATTGTGATACATTTAATGAAATTTAATAGTACCTAACAATTAGAGTAGATAATCAACTCTATCCCAAAGCAAGAACAGATATCACAAACATTGGGCAATTGATATCAAAAGCCAAACAAACAAACAAAGCAAATGTATCCCATTTAATTAAAGCTGAGAAGTTATTTCATTATAGCCTGAATGAATGTTGTGTGCTGTAAAATGACTCAAGTGGGCCCAGTGGTAACTTCCAGTGTTGCTGGGTTGAAGAGTGTAGATTTTAGAATAATACATAGAGTTATTTACTGTTATTGCACACTTCCTGTATGTATATCATCCTTCACACTTCAATGAAAAGTTCACTCTAAACAAATACAGTGCATAAATCACTGACAGAGAATTTCACTTTAGACCAATGTTGCTTTAAGAACTATAAAAATAATCTTACTAATGCTACCTAGAAGCAAACTTTATTTGCTGAAGTGTTTGAATAAAAATTACTAGTTATTTCAGAAATGCATTTCAAATTATAATCCTTGAGAATATTTTAAAGTTACATGTATTTTACTGTATATAATTTGTATACACTTGTTAACATTCATTTACATTGAAATAGGTGCAGCACTTATTCAAGGAAATATTTCTAGTGAACACTTGAATATATATTTTATGACTTGGTATTCTTAATAATATTTGTTTATCGTTTTTTGTTTGGTCCTGGGAATCGAACTCAGGACCTTGTACTTCCGAAGCAGGTGCTTATGCCACTGAGCTATATCCTTGGCCCCTGTATTATCTTAATACATGAATATGGGTAATAAACATTTCCCTAAAAATAAAGTCTGTCACATTATTCGCCAACTATTATAAAACATTTTAATTGCTAATTTTATTACTGAGAACAAGAGCTGAAATAATATAATACATATCATGTTTGCATTTACAGAATTGTGTGATAAAGAAATGACTAATAACTAAAACCCCAAAGGAACATAAACTAAAAATGTGTACATTACAAAATTTTTACTGTGGGAAAACAGATGATATGATTTTAGGTGGAAAAATTTACACTGCATGACTGTTCCATTGAATTTAATCTCTATGTGGAAATTTATTACCCTGAGAAACTTAAGAACGAATTGGATTACACCAATATTTGGGCAAATATTGTTTCTAGTCAAAAAGATCTGAGAATGCTAGAGAAGAAATCAATTTGTTAACCAGTGTTATACCACTCTCACAAATGCTTATGAGTATGCAGCATGTAATCACTGAAACCACTTTTGTTAACAAAAACACTTACCATATTTATGTTAAATTGCTAGACTTTTAAAAATAAATTTTAAAGAAATAAAGTAATTGAGAGGTGATTGAAATCTGGAACATTTCGGGCTACCTTTATCTCTTATGATGCTTTGCATAAAAAGTGAAATAAGCAGGTAGGGTCTTGCAGCATACACCTGTGTTGCTCAGGAAGAGGAGGCAGGAATTCTGTGAATTGAAGCCCAGCCTGGATTACATAGTGAGTTCAAGGCCATCCTGGATGGAGTACTTAAGGTGAAACTGCATCAAAACAAAAGAAAGAAATATTTCTATTTACTGACTTCCCTGGACAGAGCCTTATATTGAAATACAGATAACATGTTAAAAACTTTCTTTGTTGGAATTCAAGATGAGTATGAGAAAAGCAAAATGAAAACAAGGCTTTGAAAACATTCTTTTAAAGCGACAATGAATATTACTTATATTAACTACTTATAAATTGATGTTGTAATGTATGTGACCAACAAAAGGAACTAGCAGAATCATCACTGAGAGTTTTCCCTCCTTGAAATGAAGGGCCCTAAATGCTTCACTTCAAATGGTGTACAAGACTCACATAAAACAATAACTGAAAAGGAATTAAACACACTCGTAATGACAAATAAGATTTTATTCCATTGTACTAGTTTTCAGAACTCATAATTGAACATTCGAAAATATTTTCAATTTATAATAGCAACAAAATAAAACACTTATCCACAAGTTTAACAAAAGAATGACATAACATGCCTAATTAAAACTGCAAAATATTGTCAAACAAAGTTAAAGAAATTCCACTTAAGTGGAAAATGTTTTGTGCTTACGGAGTGGAAAACATTTAAATGGCAATATTTCTTTTTCTTCATTAAAGAAAAATATGTCTTTATGTCAAATCTAAAAATGGAGAAAAACTGAGAGAATATATCCTACCTTTTCTCAGCACAATCTGATCAGAGAAAACTATTTGGACAACGGTTCATGTTAACCAAATGGCCTTGTAGAGATTCCTCTGTGTAGGTAAACTCAATTTAAAGACTTAAATTTCTTTTCAGGTGCTGGAAGTTTTGTTTTGTCTCATGTGTTGTAGCTTACTTGTTAACTGACTTAGAATGGAAACTACAATGGAAATTAGAGAACAAAAAGATATTTCATACCATGTACATACACAAGAATGTATAATTTTGGTAAAGCAGGTGTGCACATATTGAATTCCATAAAAAGGATCAAAGTCATAAACTCAGAGATACTGACTTTGCTTTGTCTGGAAACTATTACAAATTTTATCAGTGTATATTAGCTACACAAAATAATAGATTCCCTTTGGGCATGTAACGTATTTTGATTATTTCTATTCTTTACTTCGGCCTCCTCTCCGTCGCTTCTTTCGTCTTCTCTACTTGTCTCCCCAAAATGACTTCTTAAACTACCATTTAACTTAAGATAATTTTCAAAAGCAGTATTTAGATGTGTAAATATTGACAAGAATTTAAATTATCTTTAAGCTAATCACTTGATGTGAAAGGGAGCAAACAAGGATGGACACGAATAGAAAAGGCTGTGACGAGATGCACTTTCTGTATCAGAAATCACAGCTTGGGCAACGACTTCCAAATGTTACCGCAAAGAAAGTCTAGATTCCGCAGTCACAGATACTCCATTCTCTACACGCAGAAGCTGATCTCAGGTCTTGCACGGCCGAGGGAGAAACAAACAAAAGTGCAGTCTGTCCAAACGAAAGAAGAGATTCATTTTCAATTTTGGAGAAATAAGTGTAAGTAAAATATAAATGAACCAATGTTTTGATTGATTCGAAGTAAAGTAAGGCTGTTTGTAAAATGATTAATCTTAGGACGAGGGTGGACTTAGGATCCCTCTTCTTAGAACCCACCAAGTTAAGGCAGTACAGGATGATGAGTCTCAAAATTCCTTACTTGAGTATTTTTGCCTAGTACTTTTCTTTGTGGTCTTTATTATTTTATGTGTCATATTTGCCATCCATTTCATATATTTTCTTAATGAGATATTGAAGATAACAGACTATAACGCATTTTATATGCACTTTTTAGTGCATCGTTCATCAGAACAATAACTAATAATTAAAATAGGTATCAGAAGAGAATAAGAATTGTTTCACGTACTTCAACTGTGAAGCTACTTAATTAGACTTTCTCCGTAGTACCCTACCGTTACCCTACGCAGCAAGGTTCCAGATGTAGGTGATATTTTTAAAGAATCCCTTTTTGCTCTTGTGTATTCAAATAGTTTTCAAAATGTTAAGTTCTTCATGCCAATATTTGTTAGGCTGCTCAATAAAATCTATCCATCCTCTTTGCTGTCTCAGTTTTAATTTTCCATATGTAGTATCAGAATGATGATCGGGAATTTTGTAGATTTTCACAATATTCCTATTTCTTTACTCCACCCTTTCAATTTTATTGCTGCTATATCTTGTCCTTTTGGTTTTGAGCAGAATTTTTCATTAGTTTTTACTGGTGCTCTGCTGCTCACTGAATTTCTTTCAAGTTGTGTGGCTGGATTGTCCATACCTCTGTTAGCATCTGATTGTTGCCCGGGGTATTGATCCATTCTTCACTTCTCAGGCGCTCTTTGCCCATCATTGCTTGCAAACATTCAGACTTCACCATTTTGTCCTTTATGTAACACCGTCCCAAAAACCAAACGACCTAGTTAGTTTTGTTCCTGTTCTATCATTTCCCTGAGTTTGTTTTCATCAGAAAGGGTGCTTTGTAGTGCACACCCTTTATTTCATTATAGTGCTGTTAATTCCATTTTAACATAGCATTCTGTATCTACATTTCCCTTCGGCTTCAAATAAAAGTGATGTGAACACAGTTTCATATTTTGATCCTTGAATATGCATAAGACCTCTTCATATTTTCATATCTTTTTCAACTTCTAATTTTTCAAAATGCCTATTAAAAACATAGTAAAACTTAACATATTTTCACAGTACTTCAACAGATAATTTATGTTAATTGAATACTTTTGAAAATAATTCAACAGATGCCAAAAAGCACCCAAAATAACAACAACTACAACCAAAATATAAAACAAAACAAAAACGAACAGAGAGATTTGGGAAGGCAACCAAAGAGGAAGGCATTATATCCACAGGGTTCCCTGGAGTGTTTTGTAATTCAATGAAAACAGATACATTGGAGACTCATAAAAAGTTCTGAGGAAGAAAGCACAAAAAGGAAAATATATCAAGGTGAATAATTGTAAACAAACAGAATATATCCATCTCTTCACTCTTTAGTTATTTTTTAGCCTTAGGCTTTTGCCATGCAGCTAATGACAATTTCTAGAACTAATTCCTGTCTTCTTTGAAAGGGTCACTGTTGCTACAGGCTGCTGTAATCTGACATTCCATGCTCCTTGTTTAAACTGCTTTCTGAATTGATGGATGTCTCTCCTCCTTCAGATTTCCTAGTTGGTTACAAAGCACTCTCAACAACTCCAAGGAAAATTATTGCTCATTAAAATAAACAGTACTCTATAAGTTGCATATGGTTAAGAATAAGAGGAAACTTGAAAACATCAATCCTCAATTAAAATACACATGGAAATATACATCTTATAATTAACAATGGAGCAAAGTCAATTAAGAGAATCTAATTCTATTAGAATGAAGACAAATGAGTTACCTCATTAAAATTTGTCTTCAACAGGACATGAGAATTATTAACAATAAAATAAAAGATGGATACTCTTTACTATACTACAGTTATGGAATTATGTTCATCAAAATATACCACTAAGGTCATAAAACTAGGAGAAATTCACTGAGAAAGAGTATGTGCAATAGCTATATCCGAACAAACTTATCCAAAGTGTACACTGCATAGTCTCTGCTTTATTGTCAACTTTTATCCAGCCCACACTGTCTGAATTACTGCACAGCTGGCCCTCCAGATGCACTAGCTCTACATCTAGGGATTCAAATAACCACAGCTCAAAAATACTGAAGAACAAAAAGAACTTCTCTTGTTCAGAAGGAAGCTTTTTCCATGTCATCATTATTTATATGATACATTATGCCAACTTAAATCTTTGCTTAGAATTTTCAATACATTAGATAGGACATGTAATCTAGAGGTAATTTTAAATATAAGGGATAGCGGGAGAGATATGTATGCTGTATGTGAAGATTCAATTGCCTTATATATTTGATAAAATGCACGTTCTCATATGTACAGATAGTAGTGGAGTGAATCTCTCCCAGATAACAAGAGATAATACCATCTTTATATTAAATTTTAATATACGATACAATGATTTCTGATACTTATTCTCCTTTGAGATTCTTAGGCCATTATGATTACTTTTATTTTCCACATATTCAAATCAGCTTTATTTCTGCAACAATAAAAAAAAACATTCTGAGATTCTTCTTAGAATTATATTCACTCTACACAACAATCAGAGTTGAACTCTTAGTTCTAAGAGTGATTTCAGAGGAGCAAAGGATTGAGATGTGACATTTGAACTGCTTCTGCATTTCCTGTTACTAGTTCTTCAACGTGATTAGATGCAGAAGTGCTAGAGGCTCTAACTTCTGTAGAAAAGAGGACGCTGATATTCTAAGATGATGTGTTAATAGAGATAAATAAAACATCAGTGTTGATGTACTGAATAAAATCATAAGGAATTCTTCCTGCACACTTCATTGGAATTTTGTACAGCATGGAACAGCTCTCCCTGGGTGTCCATCAAGCCAGTCCGCTCCGTAGATGTTGCACGTGCAAAGCCATTTCCTTAACGACTGAAAAACCTTTTGTCTTTCTCTGCCTTTCATTCTCAGAGATAGGTAGGTAGAGAGATGATAGATAAATAGATACATAGATGAGACATGATAGACGGACAGATAGATAGATTGGCCTCCCATATATAAATGTACAGAAATCTTTTCATTTCTGAGTTTTCTGGTTTTGAATTTTTAATCCAGACATGCATAAATCCACTATTCCTCTAGTACTGTGGGTCTTCCATTTTTTTCAGGATTTTGTCATTTCAGTATAGAATTTTAGCATATGTTTATTTGTCTTCTTAAATCAAATGGTTTTATATGTTACTTAGGGACTTTACTAAATTACCATTTTACTTATAAAATGTAGATATTTACTTATTAAAAAGTTGTAGATATTTTTGAAATATTTTATTGCAAAATGATGTAGTTTGCAATGATAGCATAATGGATTTTGTTAAATTTTTTTTTTATATCTTTTTTTTTGGCGGTACTGGGGATCAAACTCAGGACCCTGTGCTTGCTAGGCAGGCACTTATTCCACTGAGCTATATCCCCAGCCCCGATTTTATTAAACTTTAAATTAAATTTTAAACAACGATACAGAAAAAATTCTATGGGTTGCTTTGCTGTGGAGAACATATTCAGAATGTAATTCTTACCATGTAAAACTTACAGTTTGCATAAGTAAATTATTTATTGGACCCCAGTAATCATTTCAACATCCAAGAATCCATTTTGATTAAAGTTTTATATTGCTGATATTGGTAGATTGTGTTTGTTATCATGAAAAATTATGTATGGTTTGGTTGATTAATTTTGTAAAGTGTTCTACTTTTTAAATGTCTCAGCATTTTCCTCATTCTTCTATTTTAATGTCTCATTTTATATGATTTTTCTTTTATTGTTTATACATCAATTCCCTTTTGCTGGTAAGTTATCAATCTTCTAAATTTGCCTATGACTACTCTTTAGTAGCACAAAGTTTATTTACTATTGCATTAAAACTACTTTAAAATTTTCACTGTAAATTACTTTATCCTTTACATTGTTTAGGTTCCCAGGTATACTAATTATTAAACATTGTTTGAATATTCTACTCCCCTGTATAATTTAAATATAGTGTTTGTTTTCCAGTAATTTACAATTATAGGGCAGAGAAAAATCATATCCTGAGTTAGTTTTATAATGTACATAAATGCATTATGATAATTGTACTTGCTTTATAGGACAATAGAATAACATGGATTTTGAATAGATAGTAAAATATATATAACCAAGTAAGTTTTCCATAAAAACAATTTTATTGTCTCTCAATTCTTATCTACATCAAAAGAGCCATTTCCCCAAATTCTAAAAGAATGTAGAAAGAAATTTCAAGACTATTTCTAACATTTTCAGTTAATAAATGCCTGTGGAATTAGAGTGTCTAAATAAACTCATCCCTGTCAATTACAGCTTTGAAAACTTTTAATATGTTGAGATGGTGAAGTTTATTTTTGCGGTTCCCTACATTCACTTCCTGGATATTTGGAGACCAGAACTGATTGACAGGTATGCAAGTGCACTGACAAAACTGTGATCTTCGAGGAATAGCTTTTTGCAACCCAGGAGGTTGACTATGCAAATACCAGCAGATGGCTATGTAAATGTAAATTTAGTTTTTTTTTTTAACTGAAGTTTGACATAGTGTTAAATTTAATTAATTTTACATGTATTAATACTTTTTGACAATTTTTAATGAGAAATGTTTGAGACTTTTTCTTATACATTGCAGAATTTTTCGTACCTGTTAGTTGGACTGATAGGCATCGTGAAATCTTGGCAGAACATTTTATAGCTGAAAGATTTCAATCTCTGAGAGGATTACATGGCAGATGGCAATGTAAAGGAACTACTCAAGTATCTGAGTGCTATGTTTACGTAACCATCTGCTGGGTATTCGTTCCCCTGGGCCTCTCAAACTAGAGGCTGGAAAGTATGACTTCAGATTCCAAGTGTTCAAGAGTGTGTACTCTTTAAATGTATGCATGCATATGATTGCTGCAAATATTTTCTATGTAGTTGATGCTAAACTTTAAAGTTTAGAGAAACACATTTCTCTTAATATTTGAAACAAAGAGGTAGAGTTTAAGTATTTTGTTTTAGTTTTTATCTAAAAGCCTTATTATAACATCCACCAATATTTAATCATACTTCAATTAATTTTTTGCAATGAGTTTAAGATAATTCTGGAGAAGTTATACGCATAAATTTATTGTTGTGTGGAATTTGTAAATTACTATTTTTAAATAATAAAATGTTAAAAATAATTTATAACAAAAATTAAGCCAAGAAAAATTAATGATATAATTGAAATATTACACTTTTTAAAATTTCATTTGTGTTTCTCTCTTATGGAGGATAAGCAATAGCCAAATTCAGCTACCAAAGACTTTATAACTGTCACATTATTAACTTTCAAAAATATTTATTTAAATACACATATTCTGCGGAGAAGAAAATCCTTAATGGCAAACAACATGTGCTCTGTGAAGTTTGTTGCAATAGGTACTGCACATATTCATTATCACTGGCAACGTAAGATGTTCAGAGGGCCATGGCTGCAGCTCAGCGGCTCAGCACCTGCCCGGCAAGCATGAGATGCTGAGTTCAACCAAAAAAGGAAAAAGAAAGAAAGGAAGGTGCCCAGAGTCAGCTGATCCGCTGAGGTGGGCTGGATAAAGACTTCCCTCAAATAAAATCAAGACCTGAGATTAATATCATATGAAATATATAATATATAGATTATAAAAGTACCTCACTTGGTTCTAGACAAAACTGAGTAATGTGACAATAGAAAAATTTCACCTAGTTTCTTTTAACAGTTCTTTATCTATTTGATGTCTGAGGAATTTTTCTGCTACAAGGTTATCTTACTGAAACTTCAGGAATGCTCTCAAAAATGTATCTGCCAAAAAAAAGTGTATTTGCCAGACCTCTCTGAAGATTCAAACCATCTAATTTAGCTACATATTATTTATCTCCTCTTTGATAAGAAATTAGTTTCATTTAGTAGGTTGGGGAATCGAAAAGAATTTGTCTGTGTATTAAGCTGGCTGTTTCTGTGTGTTCATGTTGCCCATGGTCTACAGCCCTTTGTACATCATCAGGGTTGGAGAAAATAATAAGTATCAAACAGAAATGATATCATTCCTGTTATACTTTAAGCACAAATAATAAATCTGCTTTCAATCATCTTATTATTTATTAATTTGTTAACCACTTTGAAGACAATGTGCAATATAACAACCCTTGTTGAATTCATGTCAGTTATTTTTTGAAATTCTGAATCATTTCTAATATTTTTATTATTTTTATGCACTTTAAATTATTAAAAGAAATATATGGCCATGTTCTCACTACAAAACATGTGATTTTATCCAAAAGTATATAATATGGAAAGGAACACACCTTCGTCTTTTAAGTTATGGTGGTTGATTAATTAATTATTCTCATGTTACTGAATTTTGTGTTTTCTGTTTTATTCACCTGAAATTTATACAGTAGTTCATACATTTTCAGAAATGTTTTAAAAACTACACTTAAAAATCTATTGTGTGAATTTCCTGATGATTGATTACCTATATGTAGAAATGTCTTTTCAAAGATAATTGAACCTAAATCTGATATCTGACATTTTCATTTCCACGATGAAATAACCTTTATTCCTTGCTGTAAGGCATATTGAAGGTAGGATATGACAGCCTTATTCCTTATCTTAACTGAAATGGGAAAGTATCAGCTGAATTTCAACATGACTCTTCATTAAAGTTCACTGCACTCTGTTACAGAGCAAAGAAATTAAAATGATATTCAATACCACGTGAAAGGTGTCCACATGGCCTTGCTTCTTGAAATTTTGTGTGCATCTTAATGAATGGAAATTTTGCTAAAAGCAGATTAGATTGAGAAGTTAATTTTAGCCACAGGCAACCTAAGAGTATTTTGAGAAGTTCTTATTAACAGATGTAAATTTAGGATATTAGGGTAGTTCTCTTTTAAAAAGTAATATATAATTTATATTATTAATTGCAATGTAGATGTGGCTACATTTTTAAAACGGGATGATGTATCATGATAAATAATTTTTTAAAAAATTGACAATTACAACGAAACTCGCAAAATTCAGAAAATAATATTAAATGATTTGCAAATGTGTAAACTACACATTTACTACTTTTATTAAATATAACTAGGTGACAATTTTTCTATTAGAAGTGGCAGAAGCAAAAGTCATATTTTCCTCTATAATTATTGAACAAAATCTGTTTTTCTTTACTAGCAAAATAGAAAAAAAATATTCTCCATTCATTATGGTTTAATTATAACTTTTTAAGAATATTTTAATTTGGAAAATGTATACTGTTCCTTTAATAAAGAAACTAATATGTGAAATTGGGAATAAGGTCAACAAATAGTTTTTCAACAATGATTCAAATATAATTTTACATACGTGTGAAATTAGTGAAAATTATAAGAATACTTTTCAATGAGATTTTCAAAATAGTAATGTATGAGCTATATTATGGTCTTTCTCTATTTTATTCCGATGTGGGTTAATGCATTCAAACAGAGTCTGCAAACTCCCTGTCTTTCTCACATCATTAGTCCAGAGATACTGCTGAGGAGTAGCATTCCAATGGCAGCTTCCCCTGAAAGGCCGCTCACACCACTGAAAATTATGGAAATTTGAAAGTAGTGACAGGTGTTTCTAAAAATTCTTTTGAATGGTCGTGTTTACCTGGTTAGTAACGTTGGCCGAACCTGGTAGTCTATGCTTAATAAGTTAAAATTAGTGCTCAATGTTTTATTAGTCCCGGATAGAAATTAAAAGTCAGCCTAACAAATGCCAAAGAAAGTAAATGTTGAGTTATGAGGAGGTAGCTAGGTATGGGAAGAAATTGGGGGCAATGTGAGAATATTTTTCTTTCCCTTTGCTATTTTTTAATTTTAGGAAAACTTTTAAAATCTCAAAACAAACTAATGAGAATAACAGTTGTTAATATACTGTGTATCATTACCTTCAATGTAGTTACTTAGAGTGCAAGACTTAGCCAAAAAGACTATACAAAAAACCACGGTAAAGGTCATATTTTCTCACTACTGTGAGAAGCTGAATGAGTATAAGATCCAGAATAGATAATAGTTATTGGGAGTAGGGAAGAAACTGCTCAAGAGAAAAGAGAAACTGTGACGGGTGAAGAGGAATGGAAGGAAGGGAAATATAAAAAATACTGTATATATAGTATAGATATAATACACACACACACACACACACACACACTCATACACACACAAACTAATTGCTTGTGGCTCACTGAAAAGAAAGTTTTGTGCTAATATTTTTTGGACAATAGTTCATACCTATATCTTATACTCTGAATAACTATTATGAACGTAACAAAAGACAATGTATTAATTATTGTTAACTACTAGTGTGTTTTGAAACTCTGTCGTATTTATATTTTGTTTCCCTTGAAAATAAAAAAGGGATAATTAGCAAAATTTCCTTTCCAAGAAACTAAAATAAATAATATAATACGTGAAACAAATTAGATTATATATTAAAATATTTTTGAAACCACAGATGATGTAATTTTTAAGGATTTCAACCCCTTTATTTCTATTTATCTATCTCCTATTTGGCTCTCCCTCTGCCTCTCCCCATCCCTCCTGCCCTCGCTCTCTAACCCCCCAGCAAATGAGTTATATTAGATCTATTATAGATAGATAGATGGAAAGGGAAATCTATCTATATATAGACTTATATAAGATAAATGATGCAATATTTGAACTGGTGTGCCTGATTTATTTCACCAAACATGATGTTCTAAAGGTCCATCCATTTACTTAACAGCTCTTCAAGTTTATCTTTTTTATGGCAGCATAACACACCATTGTGTATAAATACCACAGTTTCCTTATCCATTCGTCTATTGATGGGAATGTTTATTGTTTCCAGAACATAGATATTTTAAATTGTGCTGCCATAAACATGGGTATTCATGTATCTCTGTAACATGATGATTTTAACTCTTTCTAACATGGAAATTGGCAATATCAGAAATGAGGCAGATTGAAAGGAACTGTATTTGATGAGAAAGTTTCATATTTTTAAGTAAAAATGAAGAGTAAAAACACTTGAGTGTAATTCATTGTAAATAAATTCACATATTTTTATTATAAATTAATAGATAATATCTTTAGGAGTTATTATGTCATCCTTGTATGTTATCAAAAATTAAAATGATGTGATTTAAGAATACAATCTTCTTTACTTTTAAAGAATGAGTAGAAGCCCATACTTCATTTTCCTATACACACCTGAGGTCATAATTATAAAGCTTGTTCATTTATCAGTAGGTATTGTGGTACTATTTTACTAGAAAAATGTAATTTACTTGTGCTCTTGCTTATGAATTTTAAGGAAGGCAACTAGAGCTAATTATAGCTGCAGAGCTACAAGTTAGAGGGGACTGTTTTTACCTCAAAGTTAAAATCCCCTTAAAAGAAATGAATGTGAGCAAAGTAAGAAAAAATTCAATTTTTATTAGTTTAATATTTATCAACTTAATTTTATTCACTCATATACATATGAGAAGTTATTATAACTAATGAATAGGGAGTTTAATCTTTATGATAGCTAAAGGGACAGAGAGATGATTGGAGAGGCTTGGGAGGGACAAAAAGAACTAAGATGTGTCATGTACACGTTCAAACTCCCCACAGAAATGTATTATGTACTCCACACTTGTACCAAAACAAAAACAAAAACATACTATGGAGAGAGAAAGCACACATTTGTATACATTGATGTTATACCACGTAATCTTCAATACTTGCATGCACTGTGTATTGTTTAAATCACGTTAATCACATTTTCTTAAATATTCATGAATCCTTTACAGCAAGACATTCAAAATGCTATCTACCTGCAAAATATGCAGTGCATTAATTTGTGTGTGGTCTTTCTGCTATGTAATAAAACACTAGTCTTTTTTTACTTCTATCTAATATTTTGCAAAAATTGATCAAACTTAGTCATTTCTCCACCACCTACTGCTTTCTCTAGCCTCTGATACCTCGTGCTATGCTTGGATTTTATGAGATCAACTATTTTAGATTCCACATCTTAGAGAAATCATACAGTATACTGTCTGATGCAATTGATTCACCATAATGATCTCAAGTTCCATCCCTTTCATCATAAATGGCAGGATTCCAGTTTTCTGCGCAAACACCACGTATACAGGTGCATTTGGACACTTGGATTGTTTTAACGTTTTGGCTTTTGCAAATAGAGCTGCAGTAACATCTGAATACAGACGTCTCTCAGACTAATTTCAATTCTTTTGGCTATATAATTGTAGGAGTGCTAGATCATATGATAGCTTTATTTTTTATTGTTTGAGTGATCTGCATACTATTTGCCATCTGGCTGTATTAACTTATATTCACTCTAATATTGTGAAAGAGTTCCCACTTTCCCCCACCCTCACCAGCACTTGCTACTGAATTTAGAATAGACACTGCTACTGCAATGAAGTGATATTTCATTGTGGTTATGATTTACATTTTCTTCATGGTTCCTGATGGTCAGCATTTTTTGTCTTTTTTAGCAAAAAATTACTATTTAAGACTACTCCTATTTATTTATTGTGTTGTGTTCTGCTGTTGAGCTTTTGGAGTTTTACATAATCTGGACATGAAACTTTTCCAAATATATAGTTTGCAACTATATTCTCTCGTCTCTTTGCTGATTACTTTGCTGTGCAGAAGCTTATTTGTCTCCATCCTATCTGTCCATTTTTGCATTTGTTTCCAATGATTGGGAACACTTTGGGTTCTCCTCCAAAGCGTCTTTGGTCATTTCAATCTCTAAAGCATGTCTCTTTTCTTCTAGTAGTTCCATTACTTCAGATTTTAGGCCTTTAAATCATTTTGAATTGATTTTTGTAACTGGTGAGGACTAGGGATGTATTTCATTTTTATTTTTCTGAATATTTTGTTTTTCTAGCACCATTTATCACAAAGACTGTCAATTTACCAAACATCACCATCAGTGTCAAAGATCAAATGATGGCAGACTTTGGGTTTTTTTCCTGCTCCACTGTGCGCCTTTGATCTTTGTATGTTTCTGCATCATTGTTGTGCTCTTTTGATTCCTACAACTTTGCAGCATATTTTACATTGAATAGTGTAAAGTTTCCTACATTGTTCTTTTTCCTCAATATTCCTTTGACTAAATTTTTTGTTTCTATAGAAATGTAGGATTTTTTTCCAGTTCTGTGATGTCATTGGTGCTATAATAGAATTATATTAGCTTTGTAGAATGTCAAAGATTTGGATATTTTTATAATACAGAGTCTTCCAACTTACGCACTTAAAATGTATTTCCCTTTTTTGTTTCCTTTTCAATTTCTTTCATCAAGCATATAAATAAAAGCTCCTAGTAAATGACAAAAGACTGTGCCATAATGATTTATATAATATTTAAATAAATATAATATGAAAATGTAACTAGGAGATACAATATGATATATGATTATTATAGTTGCAGAGAAGACATATCAAAATATTATTTCATGTAGAATCAAAATATGATTTATAATCTATTGATAAGAAACAAGAAGAGCATGGAAGTGGCTTACATTTTATGAATATTAACTTATTTAACAACACACACACGTACACACATATATAGTATTATTATATAGATAAATCCTCCACACCTTGTGAAAATTTTAGTTAAGATTGCAGAATGACTAATATGTAAAATGTGGAAACTGGTGACAAACATTCAGTTTTTCAAATGTGACATTTTATTGTCTTATGAACCTAAATAAAGTCATTAAATATCTGGATTTTTTTTTTTTGGTACTCAGAATTGAACTCAGGACATTGTGCTTGTTAAGTGGGCACTTGTGTCTCTGAGCTATATCCTCAGCCCCAAAAGGTGATGGCCCAGGTCGACCTTTGTGGATTTTTTTGGTACTGGGAATTGAACTCAGGACCTTGTGTTTGCCAGGCATACACTTGTGCTGCTGGGCTATATCCCCAGCCCTCTGGAGATCATTTGATTTGGCATGCAAGTTAATTGAGCATTTTCTTATATACACTATATATAAATTATGTAGCTCAACACAGATATTAGACTCACAGTAGATGAGCATCAGCTTATATTTCCTGCAACGCATAAATGGAAAATGACTGTGAGAGGCTGTGTAGTTCAAGTCTGATTAGAATGAACTCAACGAATTCTCATGAAAGTTCTTAAGACTTGGAATCCAGTATTCTTGAGTAATTGACTCCAGAATATAATAATTATTGAGCTGGCTTTTAGTATGAGAAAATGAATTAGAAATACCCATGCAATGGCACTTTATCTATTTTTCTTAGTTTTTCTGGAGATGTATTGGCGCTTTGACCTCCACAAACTTTTTTATATTTCATCATATGCTTGTCAGAAAGAATTTGTCAGACTCTGCAACTATTTATGTTTCTCTGAGCCTGTATTGCAGATGCCCTAACTCCCTGGGAGAATATGTATCATTTTGATTTTGCTATCAATTTATGTCTAACAAATGTATTTCTAGAGCATGCTATACTGGATGCTCTGTGACTTTTACCTGGCATGAAACAACATAGCACACTGCTCAGAATAGCGTCCTTTCGCAATTTGATGCAGTATTCGTACTTCTGAGTAAATTTTCTGTTGAAAGATGACTGCAGTGTATTTACATTAGAATACGAAGTTCTGCTTAAATATACAAAAAGGGAGCATATCTGTTTTTGAATAAAATTTTGAATAAAATTTTAAACGTTTGTGGTTTTATACACAAAAATTGATTCAATTGTGTGGATCTACATTTCACAATGAATCCATTAAGGAAATATATTTTTTACTTATGATAGTCCATTTTATTATTTTGAAAGCTCTCACTTTAATTTTTCAAAGCCATATTTGACTTGTATTTATGAACACTTGTCCTCTAATTAGTCTTATAAAGTGGCACTTAGATTCACAAACTTAATTCTTTACAGAGTTATGTATTTCATTTTTCTCATACAAGGTCTAATAATATGAATGATAACATACACATTTTTATAATTTGTGTACAAATATACTTGTCAGTTGACTTATTATTTTTCTATTATACTAGAGGTATCAGATATTGTATAAGGACCTGGGTTAAAACACAATGTACCTGTGAAACTCTTTCACAATAAATTTGTAGGACATTCAGCTCTCTTGGTGATCATGGAGGTCAGTGTACACTTAAAGTGGTGTTTGACCTGACTAATGACTCAGTATTTGTACTCTTTGTGTTTAAAAAAAATATTCACAAAATATGATGTCTACCACATTTACTCTCCACCACTTGAAATGTCTGTGGTATGATGTGATAAAATAGAAATAGAAATGACACTGAAAAACGGTCTGGTGTTTGGACTGATGGTAATGAAGAACTCCTGCGCTAAACTTGAAATACGGTTAGAATATGTTCACACTCTGTCTTTCAAAATAGCATCAAATATTTAAATGATACTCTAAAAAAGTAAACAAAATCAAAAAGTTTTGTAAAAATTTTTGGATTATTGAGATTATTCTTACACAACTTCCAGAATCTTTGTCTTATAATTTTACTCTGCATACAGTTAAGATACTTGTAGACTGTATGTGTAAAATATTTTAAGAATATTTAAGGAACTACTATATCACGTATACTTCAGAGGCTTGTCTCTCAGATTCCAGGGTCCTGCCTATATACGGGCTGCTTGTATCTTTGTGAAAAATTTATTATTATATATGACTTCTGTGAAACCAATATCTGTGCCAAAATCTTTTCTGAAAGAAAAACACTTGATCTTAGCAAAAAGGCTAACATGTAATCGGAAAGGAAAACATAAGATAAATATTTACTAAAATAAAATCTGTTTCAGAAAATCAATGTTAGTGTCACATCCCAGGCTTGGAAAAAGAAAGGACAGCTTTTCTCTTTGACAAAGAAGAACAATGGTTTCTCTGCCACACAGCAATCAATAGTCTGGAAGCTCAGCTTCCAAACACTAGATACTATAAGGGAGCTTTAGTAACATTTATGGAGGACCTGTGATTACAGGCAAATTCTGCTTATTGTCTCTCTAGTGTAAGAATCTGAAAGAGTAAGTAAAACCCAAAATGTACAATAGATAATATGAAAGGGAAAAACATTGCTCAAAGGAAGGAACAACTGGAATGAGGGAAGGGAGGAAAAGGAAGAAGGGAACATGGATAGATACAGAGATTCAGACAGAGGTAGAGAACTACAGAGACAGGTAGAGACAGAGACAGAGAAAGACGCTGCAGAGATGGGTGAGTAGCTGGGGTGACTGCACTGCTGCTGTCCGCTGGTTTATTGAAAGGTACAGTTAATGCTTAAATGTTTGACCAGTTTTGCACACTTATCTCTGGTAATATGGACAATCAATAAGAGGGCAGCAATATGAAATCTGAGAACTATGGGTGAGTTCCTACCATCTTGTTTGGTGCAAATTCTACTTAAAGATACACGGATTCTCTTAAACCCAGCTGGAGTTTTAGCAATATTAGATTTTCTTTTCTCTTTGATTAAAGTTATAAGTTGGTTGGTAAAGAACATTGCGTACTCTGCTCTACAAGTTTGTTATCTCTTGCAAATAATTTCATAAAAAAATGTCAAAAGTGTGACAAACCAAGCTTGGACTACAGTGATACCCTAAGATCGTCCATTTCCACTAGAAATTTCAATGGGTGAGAAATCTTACCTCTGGTAATCTGAGCAACTTCACTGAAGATAACAATATGTACGAAAACCCCTTATTAACTTGCCATCATCTTGTTTTGAAATTCTATATCCTTTTTATAGTTTTGTGTTGTTTTGTCTTCATCTTCGTTGTTGTCATTTTGTTTTCTTTTTTCTTTAAAATAAAAAAGAAAATAATCATTTATTATCTGAGAAAATTATTTAATGACTGAAATATATTAATTTTAAAATGAGGGTTCTTAGAGAAAAAGTTAATATTTTTCTTTTTTCCAATATAATAAAAGGATTGTGATTTACACTTTTGAGATGAGAAACACAATAGACACACATAACCTCATGAAGTTGGAATATATATTTTCCAAACAAGTAGTAGAGCCTCATATACAAATTATAATTTAAGTCACAATTATTTCAGCTAATCAGCTCAACATTAAAACACATATTTTGGGCCAGATATGTAACCTATCGTCCTAGCACTCAGGATGCTGAGGCAGGAAGATTGTTGCACTGGTGTCCTGGGCTACATGATGAGTTTAAGGCTAGCATGGACTTCCCAGGGGCCCTGTCTCTTACCATCAAAAATAAACTAAAATAAAATAATGGAATTAGACTTATTTTGGAGAGCAAAGGTAAATATTTTACATACACATGCTCACATGCAGATATCACACAAAACCGAGAGAATCTTATATGGGTAGAATATAGAAAGTAAATAGGACCATAGATTGAAAGGAGATATAGGGCTGGGGATATAGCTCAGTGGAATAAGTGCTTGCCTAGCAAGCGCAGGGTGCTGAGTTCGATCCCCAGTACCGCAAAAAAAAAAAAAAAAAAAAAAAAAGGAGATAGAGGCTGCGCAGTAGTACATATTTTGTTTTGTGTCTTATTCTATGACTAGGATTTACAGTACCATGTAGCACTGGTTAATGACAGAGTTGGCATAGAAAGTAGGTAGTCTTTGATATGTCTACACAATTTGATGCAGTCTGTAATCAGTTAATATCTGTATCTGGTCCATATTATGATGCTTTGGGAAATACTGTAAAATACAACACTTTTTTTCAGAAAAAGTTGAATAACAGAATCTTAGACAGTGTGATAAGTTATGGAAATTTCTGAAACCTTTAAGGATTTTTTAAAAATTCAAACACCCTAAAACAATTGTAGCATTTTGCAATAAGTCATAGTTAACAATACTCAACTAGGTACATATGAAATACATCATAACTATATTATTGATTTTGCTTTGTTTTTAAACACAGCAAATAAAGTCATTTTATATATCATTTATGTTAATAGTCTCAGCATTTCATGATTCAATATATTAATGAACCTAGAAAAGGTATTTTTAAATATGAAAATGTATCATTAGATTCAGTCACTAAGCCCTGTGCTCCTAAATTGAGGTGGGAAAAATATTTTACTATATTATTCCTCACATAATTACGATAAAATTCTATGCGGATTGTTTGAAGAGCAAAGGCTGTAGTTTTTTCCATGTGATTATAAAACATTTATGTAACCCAACGACGTCATTGTTTCTTTCAGATCAACTGTGTTGACCTAAATGTAATGGTCCCCAGTGTTATTTCATGCATCAGAATGAATATTGCAAAAATGTTTCCTTAAATATTTGTATTCTAAATATGTATTTATGAATTTGCTAATGCACATTTTCAAATTTGTATAATTAAGTTTTCAGACTTGGAACATGGGTGTATGAGTTGGATTAATGGCCCATGAATTCGTTGTGCCTTTCAGCTTGTACTCATGGCTTAGTCTTGGAGGTTTGTTTTGCCAATTGCACATTGACTGGCGGTCTCAACACCAGAACAGTCGGGAGAGAGCACTTCCATTTCTTCCTTACAACTTTGTCTTTGCCTGGTGTCCAGTTCGCGCGCGCCTTCTGAAAGGTGAGGTGTGCAAAGGTCAGCGTTAGTTTGTCCCAATGGCCCTAGACAATACCAGTGGACAAATTCATGAACAAAGTAAATCTTAATAAAAGTGCTAGTCCCTAATTGATCACCCTAGATCAGTAAATGAGTTATTGCCTCATGTTACCTCAGTCGTATGAAGTATGTTTCTCTAATGCTTTATAGTGTCTGTGAGTAAAGAATATCAAACACCTCACACAAAATGTTATGATATAAATTTCAGTTGCAAGCTTTTTTTTCTGTCAGAGACTCTATCTTTCACTATCAAATCAGGACAACAGCGTTGTTCTAAAGAACCCAGCAGTAATTAATTCAAGCAGGTCTAAGCTCTATTAAAATTTTTGAGAGGACCACACTAGAAGTTAGGGAACTGATACTGTCTTTTCTGTGTTCTGAAAATGAACCAAAGTCTGACCTCATCACCTATACTACTGACATCCCAGATGAATTCTTTGAGTAGTTTCTGTATTGATTTCTAGTTAGTTCCTTACTAGCAATAAAAGGAAAAAAAACCCTATTCTATCTTATGATGCCTTGTTTTCTCCTGCCATCCATGATGCTTTCTTAAAACATGGAATTCTCAGAAAAAGAAAATAAATAAATACAATTTTATTGTCCTTCTTTGCCCCAAGTCATGCAATACGCAAGAGTATTTTGGGACATTATGACCGATCACTAGAATTTTCACCTAAAATGAACACATAGTTTTTTAAGTTTTACAATTAATACACATCCTGATCTTAACATTTGAAAATAAGTGTGCATTGTTCCTGAGTTAAGTTCAAGACAATAACCTAATTGTGAAGTATGATTAAATTCTGAGTAGTTTGCATTCCTATTCAAATATAAAGATAATGGATTTGCATATGTATATCTAAGTATATTAGTAAAAATATACATAAGTATGTATTTACACTCTCTTCTCCATATTGTTCTTCAGAAGCTGTATAGGAATTTATCTATTGTACCTTGAAAAATAGTCATGTGTTCCATGTCCATGTCATATTTCTTTGAAACTAAGAATTTCTTAAATGGCATTTAAACAACTTTACATGTGTGATAAAATCAAAGGTCTTTCAAACATGAGTCTCGAGTTAACCTGGTGGACCTGCCATACTCAGAGGAGCATTTACGAGAGCTGAGGAGGAGTTAGGGTCTGAGGTGCTGGAGCAGAACAGTGCCAGCCCATGCTGCAGGGATGGACTGGAGATGGAAGAACGTCCTGCAGAGGAGTACGTGTGGCCATTAGAAGAGCACAAATGCCAGGGCTTCTAGCAGAATCAGTCCTTCCAAGCCTGCATTTCCGTGCAAGCGAGCCCCTTTTGTACCGCCCATCTCCAAATGATAAAATAAAATATTTATGTGGGTTTAGGCCAATAAACTAGTGGCCATTTCATTTTTCACAGCAGCAGTAGAATAATAATATGTAGGATTGTTTATTTTTAAGTCTATCATCTAACATTTTAAAATAATATTTAATTTTGTTTTTTATGTTATAAAATAATTCTGCCTATTTCATAGGGTTGAATAAGCACTATATTTTTAGATTTTGAATTCAGTCTATTTAGTTCTTATATTCATGAACTGATAAATACAGTTTAGCAAGTGCATATATGGTTAGAGAATAGGGTCACTGTCTTAGTCATATTCTCATTGCTGAGGCAAAATATCTGACGCCCAGAGTTCAAGGAGGAAAGCTTCCTTTCCGTTTACAGTTTGTAGAGGTTTCAGTTCAGAGTCGGTTGCCTTCAACCTACTATGCATTGCAGAATGTAGAGTGGCATTGCAGAGGCGCACTGCTGAGGAGAAACAGTGCGTGCCAGTCAGAAGTAAGCAAGCTTGAAAGTGGTGAATAAGAAGCAGCAGCAGCACCCTCACTCTCTGTTCCCTCCCTTTCTGGCTACCCAAACTTTGGATGCTGTCACCCAACACCCTGTATGGGCTTTCCCGTTATACACACCCGGAAATATGCCAAACTAATCAGGAGCATAATTCAGCAATCACCTTAGCACCAGCATCACACGTTTTATCCCAACATCACACACCCTCATCCAGCCACCTCTGAAAAACCCTACTTATGTCCTCCTGAAGCTTTGGGAGCAGATCTAGACACAAACCATACTAGTCATGAAACCCCACCTAATACAATCGTGCACATTAAGGTTACATATAACTATTGATTGAAGTTTTTCATACTGAACAAAGAAATGGTAGTGATCAGCAGCAAAGCACATCGTCTCTAAGCCCTGGAATCAAGACGCTCGGAACAGCTCAACTAGGTGAAGAGAAAAAGCAACAGAAAAATAGAAGATAACCTGAAATGCACAAGGAGCTGAAAGGAAATCGAAATTACAGAAAATCTGGTGAAATTAAGCTTACTGTAGAGAAGAGAATGAAGCAGTCTGCAGATCTCATCCTGGGCCTCACTAAGGACGATCTGGCGCCCCAGTCACACAGTAAACGTAAATACGGTTGCAGCTCACCTGAGAAACAATGGCCCAGGCCCTCAGTGTAACCCCCAAGACATATCTACAGTTATTAAAAGCTGTAAAAGTAGAGTGGAATGTTACTGTAAAAAATGACTCCTTCCACATACCATTGATAGAAATCTAGGTAGCATCTGTCATTCTTTAGAGTATTTTAATCAATATTCATTTTAGGAAGGGCTTAATTATTTAAGATTGAGCCACAGAACAATTGCAAAACTTCATCTTATGGATTCCAAAATTTCCATCCCACCTCGACTTGGGCTATTGCCACAACCTGGGGTGCACTGACAGAGGAGCATCAAGAGCAGGGATGGCACCTCACAAAAGCAAAGGCTGCAAAGAAAGGTTGAGAAAACCATGTCTTGGGGTACACAAAGGGACAGGGAAACTAGGAATTGCAAGAGTAAGGACAACCTTAGAGAGAACATCATTGACAGACATTGCCAGTAGAAAAGGCATTGCAGAAATTAGCATTCATGCATAAAAATGAGAATGTGGAAATAAAATGGCTCCTAGTAATCATTTACAATTCCTCCTCATTGTTGGCTAGATTCAAAGATGACAGACCCACTCATTCACAAACACAGATGATTAATTTGGCTTCATTTTATTTCCTTTTCTTTTCTCAAGTGATTTAGGGGGACTTGGGGTATATTTCCTTCTTTTTTAGATTTTGCTTTCTTCTTATTTTGGTTTCTTTTGCACATTTCTTTTTTCATCATTTCCTTATTTATTATTTTCTGTTTTTTTTATCTGATTGTATTAAATTCCTTTTACTCCTTAATAGGAACCATTATCTCTCTGTCTAACCTACCTTCTCTTCTTCCATTGTATATTTTAAATTTAACATCACTCCTTGTTCATGTTCCTCTACCTTTTCAAGTAAGAGTACTTACTAAACTTTAATCAGCTCTATGCTATCACTGTTGAATACATTTCTATTTTTAGTGGAGGTACCATTGCACTTGCAAGATATTTACTGTATGTAAATATTTTGTTTGCTTTAGAGGTATACTATAATTATAGACCCCTTTTCTATGGTTAATAATGTTATTTATTCTTATGGTATAGAAATGTATTACTTTCTCTTTGAAGCTGCTATTGTTGTTAATGCCACACTAACATAATTGTTGATGTCAATATCTGGATAGTTTTCTGTCATTAGTGATACTACAGTTGTTTTCTAGGTAACTGTGTTCTGGACCAGTAACACTGTCCTCCCCTCCTGGGTTAATGGAGAGCAGTTTTTTTTTTTTTTTTTTTTTGCGGTACTGGGGATCGAACTTAGGACCTTGCGCTTGCTAGGCAGGCGCTTATTCCACTGAGCTATATCCCCAGCCCCAAGTGTAACTCTTTTTTTTTTTGTGGTACTGGGGATCGAACTCAGGACCCTGCGCTTCTTGCTAGGCAAGCGCTTATTCCACTGAGCTATATCCCCAGCCCCTGGGTTAATGGAGGAGGTGAGATCTTTTTAAAATCCTATAGTTGGTATGCCCAGAGTGTATCACTGGAAACCAGACACTAGATAAAAAGGTCTACATACTAACACATTGGCAAAGTTGTCTTTTCATTATAATTACCCTGCAAACATCAGCACATAAAATAAATTAATAAACAAATGCACAATGGAAACATGAAAATACAAGGTATGACAAAGTTCAAGTCCCCCAAACCTTGAACTCCCTCAAAGGGGTGTCGTGGAGCATTGAAGGGAAGAAAATCAAAAGCAACACAGCTAAACTATTCAAAATGGTAAAACTGAAGACATAAAATGAATAACATGGTGCTCTGCAAGCTAAAAGAAAAACAGATAGTGGAATAAACAAAATGGTTAATCGGTTTACAGAAGACAATAGCAAAAATCCAGATGAACCAAGCATGGAGATAAAAGAAGACTGACAAGTTCACAAAAGAACTGGAGTCCATGAAAAGGTATCAGACTGAAATACAAGCATGAAAAGTTTATCAAAAGTGTGAGTATCTGAATATACTAATGTAAGGTCAGTGTATCAGAATGAGAAGGGAGAGCTGAGGTGTACAGTCAAGCATTCAGAGATTCCTTAAAGACAACAGGATATCACTGACAATATATCCAATGGCTATTACATGACCCTGCAAAGAAGACTGATCTAAAGTGAATTTAACCTAGTGAAAAATCAGAAAACAGCATAAATGACATAAAAATCTATTTACAGAAATAATATGAGGAAAACAATTTTAAGTATAGTGAAAGAATTTAACATACACATAAATGAGGCATATAGGACCCAAATAACCACAGTCAGAAAAGAACTTTACCATGACACATCTTAAATAAAGTGCCAGAAAGCCAATACAAGAACCAAATCTTAAGGGTTGTTGGAGGAAAATGACAAATAATTTGCAAAGTTAAAACCATTAGAATATCAGCCGACTCCTTATATTATACCTTAAAAATGGAGAATGCTTGGGGTGGGGTGTTTCTAACTCTAAAAGAAAATAACTTCAAACTCAGACATACCTTATAAAACAATTTTTTTAATTCATGGAGAAGTAAAGTTGTTCTATGACAAACAACATCTGAAGAAATTCATGACCACCAGATTAGTACACAAAAATTTCTCAAGGATAACCTAGATAGAGACAAAGAATACAGCAATGCCAAACATTCTAATGAAATGAATATTCCACACAGATTTAGCAAGTAAGCAGGAGAGAAAAAGAGGATCGACAGGTTAATAACACAATACATGGGACAAATCAATACTGTTCAGTACTCATTCTCAACATGAATGGTCTCAATTCTCCAATCAAAACACAGACTGACAAAATAAATCAAGAAACAAAACTCTACAGTGTTTTGTACATAAGAAACATATTTAATCCACAAAGAAATTATAGACTAAAAATCAAGCATGAAAAACAATATTCCATGCAAGAAAGAATTGAAAACATGAAGGAAACTATCATTTTTCAGACAATGTGAATTGTAAGCCAAAACTGATGAGAAGGTGCAAAGATGTTCATTACATGTCCATGAGGAAACAATCTAGCAGGGAGATATAACAATTATAAACATATAGGCACTCAACACTAGCATGTGTAGCTTTATTAAATAAAGCTGAACAAATATTAGATATACATCAACAAATTTACAGTGGTAGGCCTTAGTAACCCCCATTATAAATAGATCAATTATGCAATGCTCCAACAAAAAATTATCAGAATTAAGACAAACCATGGAACAAATGGACTTAGTATATATCAACAAAGCATTCTACCTGACAACCAAATACACATTCTTCTATATAGCACATGGAAATTTCTTCACCATAAGTCTTATAAATTCCTGAACACACTTTAAGTAAGTACAAAAGAATCAAAATTATCTCATGCTTCATATCAGATCATGGTGAAATGCAACTAGAAATCAATGTCAAAAGAAACCATAAAATCTGCAAACATATGGAAATTAAATAATACACTGTTGAATAATCATTGCGTCACAAAAGAAATAAAGGAAGAAATCAGAGAATTTGTAGAAATAAATAGTGTCAATGAAACATACAAAAACCTGTAGGACAAAATGAATACAGTCCTAAGAGTGATATTTACAGCACTGTAAAGCAATGTATGTTTATAACAGAAAAACTCAGCTATATTATCTACCAAAATCTTTGCATTTTTCTAAAAAATTAAAGATTTTATGCACCTTCATAATAGTCACATTCCATCTCACCTTTTTTGTTACTAAAACAAAGTTATATAACTAAACTCATCAGGGCATATGTTTCCATATTCTTGTACAATCCTCTGTTCACTACAAAATGCGTTTCACCTTCACTAAGTTGTCTTTATTGACCGGAGTAGATTTGGAGAATACTGTAACAGGCAATATATACCTTTATTCATTTATAGGTTTTTCTTTTTTGTCTTTTCTTTTGAGACAGGATCTCACTATACAGTTCAGGCTGCCACTTTGTAGCTGAGGCCGGTCTCAAACTTGCAAGGTTCCTCCTGCCTCAGCCTCCCAAGTGCTGAGATTACAGGCTTGCAATGCCACACCAGCCTATAGGTTTCTAAATAAGGCATTATGTTGTGTCTTTCCTAAAACAGATTTTCATCCTTTGATTCTTGTCCATGCTTCATTCCAGAATACGCTTTGTGTGACTCCGACTTTGTATTAGTATATGAGTTGCTCTGTAATAAAGTATGCAGGCGGCTGAAAACCACAGGAATTTCCAGAGAAGTATTTGGATTTTAAAGAGAAATGTTTTCCTTACACAATTTCCCCAAATTAAAACTATGAAAATATATATATATATATATATATATATATATTAGTGCCTAGACTCACAAACATTTTTGTGTACAAACAATTTGGTTTGCAAACAGAAGGGCCTAGCAAAATTTTCTTTCTGTGTTCACAAATCTTACATCAGGAAACAAGCACAATGGTACTCATCTTTCTACATGGAAACAATCATGGTCATATTTTCCAAATTCATAGAACAAAGTAAGTCTGAGAGACAAGCCACCACTATATGGAAGAGGTTACTTTGGAGAAATTTTCTCCATTTCAAAACCTCAATCCAAAAGTGTATAGAGATGAAAAGTTTCCTTCCGTGGGACAATTACCTTAAAATTATTGGTATCCATGGTAATTTTCTAAGAATCACCTCCTTGTATATGTGAAAAAAATATTTTACTAACATAATAATTACTAGTAACTCTGCATGCAAATGCTTTTAGATGAAAACAAAATGCTGTTCTCTATTTTGTTTGCACTATGCATGTATTCTGACAGAAATAGGTTACCGATGAACCTATTTTTACTTTTAAATTTTCTTTTTGATGCTATTTACATTTTCTAAATTAATGAATGCACAGAGGTTTATAAATCTACATTAGTAGATCTTAAGTAAATATTCCTTACATAGAACAAAATTAAAATCTTATTTTCCAGTTCTGCAATTTTGAACTATGCTATAATCTCTGACAAGATGGTAGACAAGATTTTGCTTTCAAAAGTGTCATTATCTTTACATAGTGACCAAACTAAATGGGAAATCTATTCATGACACACTCTTTAGTGCTTCCACAAAGATATCATTATTCAGTCTTTGTCTTTCTGGGGTTTCCTAGTTCTCTAAATGGCATGTCTTATTCCAGCAAATACATAAGCCTAAAATGTAAGTGTAAATGTTTAATAAAAATTGTATATATACCTTAGAGTTTATGAAGCTTAGAATCTTCTCTTAAATGTCCTAAAACCCAGTAACTTTCAGTTGTCAATTTTTTGCAAAAATTGCAAATGAGTAAATATTTTTTTTTACACTTTTATAGTTTGAGGAAATACGCTTACAAAGGTAAACACTTTTCATGAAACTAAAACAGAAAGAAGAAATTATACCCACAGCAAAGTTCTGGTTTTTGTTGTTGCTATTGTAGTTATTTTTATTGCTATTGTTTAAGAAATATGAAGTTGGTTCAGAAAGTAGGAGAAATGTTTAATGAAGAGAAATAAAATTCAGGGATCATTTTAACCATTTATCTTCTTTGTACTTTGATCAAAATTCCTAAGGGATATGATCTTGTTGGTTACAAACTTCTTCCTGCAAATATTGGGCTAGGAGAACCTGGGGATGAATAAAATTGAGATCAATGACAAAAGTGAGTAAAAGGAAAAGTGTATTATTCTGAACAAGTTTCAAAGAGAATGAAATTTATAACTCTACTTCTTTTCTGTATAATAGTACTTTTAAATATGCCAATATTATTCTATGATATTAAATGACTCAGAAATCAATTGTCTCAAGACACATAAAATGTATCTCTTTGGTCTGATATATATTAATAAAATTTAAAGAGTGTCATGGCCTTATTCTCTACAAATAAATATAAATACATTATAATACATTTCAATAGAATCTTCACAAAATAAATCATAAGCCTTTTCCCCTATAGAACATTTATGCTGACAACAGTCATTATGGCACTTTGCAGATATATTAGAGTTCTAAACATTTAAGTAAAGTGCAAAGAGTATACTCAAAGTTTATTGTATCTAGAAACATTGGAATTACAGATCACAAACAATATCTGTATTGATTCACAGGGCACCTATCAGGTGAATTATGTTTACCCATCTGGAACAATTCACTGCCATTAGTAAATATCTGCCAAATGTTCCTTCAGAATATTCCTTGGGGTCACTTGTCAAAAAACGTTGATACACAGGCCATATATCCTACAAAATATATTTTCTTTAAAAGTTCCATTTACAAATATTACATAAATTCCAGGATTTTGTGTGTGTATTTATTTTTTCACATAATTTTTAAAAATTAAAAAATATCCAAATGCACTCTACTTAACATAATACCAGATTTAGGCATGGTGGCACACACCCGTAATCCCACTACTTGGGGTGCTGAGGCTGAAGCAGGAGGATTGTTTCAAATTTGAGAGCACCCTGGGCTACAAAGTGAGTTCAAGGCCAGCCTGAACTGCATAGCAAGACCCTGACTCAAAAAGAAAAAAAAAATAACCATATAATATCAGACTATTATGTTACTTTGATATTTTGTGTAAAATCTTGGAATATGACTTTAAAAAACACTTAGCATTGTAGTTTACAGCACTAGCTTTGGCACCAACCTATTTGATTCCAGGTTTTGGCTTTTAATTAATGTCAGGGAGATGCTGTAAATGTGGCTGGTAGCACAACATAAGTGCACATTTTATATGGGATTATATTTAAAGATCAGAATAGTGATGAACAGAAAAAACTTCATGAAAATTATTGCTGCTACTTTCTCTACCACATATTTGCATACATTTTTAATTTTTATATTTTCTTCTTGTATTTTTGTGAAAGTTTCAACTATTAGCCTACGACAGTACTCATGTTCCTTGACTGCGCTGTTAACATTAGCTTGGTAACTACACTCAGATATCAGGTAGTACCGATTGAGGTTGGAATGTGCTACCATCGACTTAGGAGAGAGATTCTTATAAAGAACAATTAAAACATCTCTGTTTATTTATTTACTATTATATTCATGATTGATCAAAAAACGGATTAAACAGGGAAGTAAAATCATACATTTAGAGAGTTATTTTTGAATTATTCAAAGTAGGAACCTAGTGGTATGCAATTACTTCAATTTGACGCCACGAAATGGTATTATTTAGTAATGTATGGGAGCAGTCTTTCTCATGAGCACCAAATACAGTCTGTGATCAAACCAGTAAAATGCCACTAGCCCCTTGGCACTAAAGGGACTGAATAAAAACTGTGATATCTTTACATAACACAGAAAATAGTGTAAAAAGAAAACCTATTGTTTTGAGGAAAATGTTAGTAAAACATACATTCGATTGGAGGTTACTAATGGAATTATTTAAGAAATCCAAGTCAGTAAAAAAAAGTCCTGACTTAAACAATGACAATGAATTTGAATATATATTTCTTTAAATTCCTAACAAGTGCCATCTACATTAAGCTCATTTATCAATGATTTTTGCTTCTTTTGACTTTAGCTATACACTGTTAGCAGAGCTCTCAAACTATGAAATAGAAATTTCTGAAAAATTCATTTCATATTATAGGCAGTTCCATGTGACATAATGAATTTTTGTTTGATTTATAAATTCATATCCTGTTTTGATTTTAAATATTCATTTTTCAGAGCATATACATTATGTATCACACTGGTCCATTAGACACTTAATAACCAGATCTCTTATCAAGCTATTATTGTACCAGAATGTTTTTATACAAGTAATCACTGTATTACTTATAGTTTACCTTGGCAATTTGGTTATGCCAAGTAGGACCCATAAGGTGCTTTGTTTAAATAAAAATAGTATGTTCTTGACTTCATAGTGTTAAAAAGTCATATTAAAATTTGCTATGATCTATAGCAATAATATAGAAAGTGTGTTAAGTGACAGGATTTAGTTCAACTCTCTTTGGCTGCAAACATTCACTGGGATTTTTTTATTGTTGTTTTTTTGTGGTACCACGGATTGAACTCAGGATCTTGTGCTTACCAGGCAGGTGCTTCTGCCACTGAGCTATATCCCCAGCCCTCACTGGGATTTTAAAACATCCTCCCAGATAAGGAGGGACAACAGCATATGAAAAAAGTGATGGATGTCGCTAAGTGTCAAGGAAATGCACATTGAAGTCTTACTGAGATAGCATCTGTTAGAATGGCTCTTAATAAAAAGTGAAAAATAAGAGGTGCTGGAGAGGATCTGAGTAAAAGCAAATCCTCATGTGCTCTGTTGGAGGGAATTAAAATTCAGACATTATGAAAAATAGTTCGGTGGTTCCTAAAAACTGAACATCAAGTTACCATATCGATTCATTAATCACAACCCTAGGTATCTATCCAAGGGATATATAATCAGTGTATTGAAGAGACCTTTATTTTTATTTTTTTGGTGATACTGGGGATCGAACTCAGGACCCTGCACTTGCTAGGCAGGCGCTTATTCCCCTGAGCTATATCCCCAGACCCTGAAGAGACCTTTATATTCTAGTTTTATTGTAGCATTATTCACATTGTCTAAGCTTTGGAAGCAACCTCAGTACAGATAGAGATGACGTAGAGATAGAGGTGGAGACGGAGATAGAGATAGAGAGAAAGACATAAAGATGGATATAATAAAATCAGGTTCAGCCTTTAAAAAGAAGGATATCTTATCATTAGTGACAGCATGAAAGAAAATGGAGGGCAGTATATTAAAGTGAAATAAACTAAGCACAGAAACATAGATATCACATGATCTTACTTATATGTGAAATTCAAAAGAGTCATACTTACAGAAAGTTGGGACATATTACCAAAGTAGCTGGAGGAGAGATACAGTGATGTTCGCCAAAAAGCATAGTTTCAGCTGCACACAATTTTCGGGATCTATATTATAACTTGGTGGCTAAATAATACATATTTGGGTTTTGCCGAGATTAGAATTAAAGCGTCTTCAGTACAAAAAATTAAAACTCTGAAAGGGCTGGTGTATGCTTGTGAGCTGGCCTTAGTCATTTCACAATAACTGCGTATATCAAAACATATTGTATGCATAAGTGTACACAATTTTATTTCTCATTTTACAAAAAGCTCAATATCAATATCAATATTATAGAATTTGAGACACTGCTATGAGTTATCAGTAGCTGTATGATTATTAGATTTTTTATATATTAATTCCATTAATATTTTCAAATTCTAACAATGATGCTGAAATTCCAGAGGGTATCATTCACACGTATTTGCACTATCATTGCTCTATACATGGCAGATCCATCTGTATGTATATTTGCTTTGTAGTCCAGGCTGCTCTAAAGAACAAAGTAGTTCTTCACACAGTGCATTAGCACACCTGTAGACAAATTACAGTACATACACGTATCAGTTGGGAGAAAAGCAGAGATACACAGAAACATAACAAAAAAAGATGTATAAGGGGGGACGATTTGATTCTCATCCAAAATCACAACATCTTGATGGATTCATCTTGTTCACAGAAACCTATCTTGACTATTAAGATCTTGTTACATGTATATTAAAGAGACATCAACTCCTTGAACATTTGCTAAGGTCTGTCTCTAGCACAGGTAAAGTGATGAGTTTCACTTATTAAAATATTCCTGAATCCTACTGTCAGGTGAAAACAGGGGAAAACGTTAATTATGTTTTGTTTTATGTAAATAAACAAATCTGATTGTGATCCATGTATGCTGTATTTTATAAATACATACTTGGAAAGAAGCAGACTCTGGGAAAATCAGTTTCATTTCCAGTTTCCATTGCCACTTCTGCCACACATACAATCACATGAGTACATCCATAGGAAGGTGGTGAAAGAAACAGACAAAAGCAGCACAACTATGTACACACAACTTTATGAAAGGCTGGCAACACTCATATCAGGAAAGGTTTGACAGAAAACGTGGTGATGATCTTGGTAAGCATGGCTTCAAACCAGGCCTGCACCTCCTGCCACACTTTAGGATTAAACCGACAGAAAAATTACATAACCTGACAATGCATCTGGAGAGTTAGGGGAGGGAGATGTCTGTGCTCTGTCTGAAGTCTGGGATTTTGAGCATTGATTGCCTCCCAGGATTTCCCCACGTTACAAGGGCATGGAATCAATAGAGCATGCCCTGGGACATAAATGCACCAGAGTTGCAATCCATCACTCTGGAGAAGCACTAGCTTTCTTAAAACGTCTGTAAATCATTCTGAGATTCTTGTGGACTGTTTTCAGATTATTCTTGTAGCACATTAGTATTTTCATCACACATTATCCAGTCTTTATGAATATATTTGAAGGGTCAATTAATCTAGAGCTTAGCTTTTGCCCTTTGGCATAGAATTTTTAAACCATGTCGTACATTCATCTATCTACAGATTCTAACCAATTCCTAAATCATTTATTTTTTCACAATAGTGTGGGCTACTAGCGAGATATAAACTAGCAACATTTTCTGCTATTCGGACAAATTGTATCATTTATTCCTATCATGATAAGTGGTTTCACAGATTTATTACTATCAGTTAAAACTCTCTGATTCGTTGCTTATTCATCTTGTTTTCCTGATATTTCACTGACTTTACAGTTTGACTCTTTTAAGAGATTTCCCTCCCCTTAATTTAAATCAAAGCCTGTGAGCTCTTTTAATAGACTCTCTGAATGGCTTTGTGATTTCATCCTTACGTTTTCCTCAAAGATCCCTATACCAGATTAGTAGTCAATATAGTCTATTTAGTATAAAACTGTGCTAAAAGCATTTCCATCAGGATTAAATAAAATGGTAGGTGCTAATCAAAAATACCTAGCATAAAAGATTCATACAGAAAATTCAGTAAAGACTAAGAAAGAGAGACCACTATGTGAAGTGTGATTAAATTACATAAAAATAACACATTTTCAGAATATGTTGAGATATATTATCTATAAAGGACAACGGATCTTAAGAATAATTTTAATTTAATATTTATTATTAACTTTGGCTCATCCTCTAATATTTATATTATTTCTTTAGAAAGGAAATTCCTTTCTATTAATAGGTTGTCAAACTCCTAAAATCTATAACATTTGAAGTTTTTCTTAGAGATTGTATACATGATAGAGATTTTAATCATTCTTTGAAATCTTTAGATCAGAGAAGTAAATATCATGCTTCTTCATTACATTTATGTGTATCTAGAAGAAAACAAATTATTTTTTCATATCTGTTAAAATTTTTGAAAAAATTATGAAAATGTCCTATAACACATCCTAATAATGGGAAAAATATTTATATCCGGTTTACTAGCTTAGTGCTGACAAGCTACATATACTGTAACATTAAATAAATATGAATATAATGTCACAGCATAAATTTTTCCTTCAAGCGACATTAAATGGAGTAGACTGCAAGCAATTTGTAAACAACATGTGATTATTTTGCTGATATGATAGTCTTTAGGGATTATACAAACTTCACTCACATGTTAGGCTTTATTTTATTTATTTATTTATTTATTTTGCAGTACTGGGGATTGAACTCAGGACCCTACGCTTGCTAGGTAAGCGCTTAAACCACTGAGCTATATCCCCAGCCCCTCATGTTAGGCTTTAAACCCAGAGGATAAGACATTAAAGGACAATGAAAAAGATCTGTTTCGTACAAAAGCCTTTTTAATATGCACGAAACATTCCTTGACTTCTATCTTATCAAGTTGTTTAGAAACATTACTCAAAACTTGAAATGGCTGAATTTTGCTTCTGTTGTTCTCCCTATATAGTGCGCACATGAAGACCTACTAGTTCTCAAACTGACAGAAATGCAGGTAACAGTTGTCACCATTGAAAGCAGGTTTAAAAGCAGTAGTTATTCCTTAAATAGTAATGCCATTATTTTACATTTCTTTTAGGTACTAATTTTTTAGAAAATATTTCTATTTACTGAAATGATCTTGATGGATTAAGAAGGTACTCACTTATATACTTTGATTCCTCCAAATCAGTGATTTTCTATCCTAATTTATTTATTTTCTTTACTAGGTCTAGCAGAATGCGATTTAATCAAAACTAAAATCCCTTTAAGCTGCAAGTCTACCTCCATAATTAACAGTACTTTTTTTTTTTTTTTTTTTTTTTGCGGTACTGGGTATCGAACTCAGGACCCTGCGCTTGCTAGGCAAGTGCTTATTCCACTGAGCTATATCCCCAGCCCAACAGTACATTTATAAAGCAAATTTTTCAATGAAAAAGATTCACAAAATATATTTTATTATTCTTATAATTCAGCTTGAGGCATTGCAGATAATCATTCACCAAGCTAGAGACACCTCTGCTTCCCCAGGGTATGATAATTTGCAACACTCTCATGGCTCCACCTTTTACATTTATAAGGCCTTCATCCACTCAGGATTCTCATGCACTTAGAAATTCAAGCGTAAGAACTAATTCATATCACATTAATGCCTTGACTGATAGGAAACACTCTATGGTTATTAGCCTAGCAAAGAGACACCAGTTTTACTTAAGATTATAATATCAATTATCATTTATCTATAATATTTTACATATTATATACATATGGAGAGGAACAGGCAGACAGATATATGTAGATCATATAATCTAGATAGATAGATAGATAGATTAGGTTAATGATATGTAATATTTACAGTACTTTTGAGTAAATGTTAACAGTTTTGGAGGCGTAGTGTCTGACCCTTCACCAGGTGTCTACCTTTCCTTGCCAAGACTGGAAAAGGTCATAGTAAAAGCATGAGTGTATTAAATAATTGATTGCCTTCTTCTAGTAAATAAGCTTTATTCCACTTTGTTGTATTTTATTTCACAGAGTTACATATTGGCAATATTGTTGAGAAGAAATGAATAAAAATGGGATGTTCTATGTAATTTTATACTCTGTGATTTGGAGATACACTTGTTTAAATTTCAAAATTCAAAAAAAAAAAAAAAAGCTAGTTTTAAGACCATATGCTTATTTTAGAAATAATTATACATGTGATGAAAATAAATCATGCACCAATAACTAGCTCTGTTTCTACAGTATTTCAGTAGAAATAGTCAGAATTCTATTCGAAGACAAAAAGAATTCCCTTCAATTTTAGAAAAAAGTCAAAGACAATTTCCAAGATACCTTGTGTCACAGACAATTATAAGAATGTAATACTTTGGGGTATTTTTTTAAGTCAAAGTTACTAAAATCTTGCTATATTGGGAATATACTACTCTTCAAATATAGTAAATTAGAAATATAAATCGCTATATTTTTTAAATATAGCAATTTATTTGATTTGTGATTGACTTTCTGGACAACCAGTAAAATAAGTTGACTTTCCTTGTATTATGATTATTTTTTGTTGAAGCAATGTTTGATTAGTTATTTTAAACACATCAGTATATTTCCAAATATATTACTGCTAAAATTTATTTATTTATTAATGTATCAAGAGCAAACATTGTAGCATTTTATATAATACTAATCTATAATACAAACTCATTTTTAGTCATCATTATGGTTTTAAATCACTGATTAATCAAAGTATAGGAGCTGGGGATATAGATCAGTGGCATAAGCGCCTGCCTAGCAAGCGCAGGGTCCTGAGTTCAATCCCTAGTACCGCAAAAAAAAAAAAAAAACAAGGAAAATGTTTAAGGGCTGGGGATATAGCTCAGTGGAATAAGCACTTGCCTAGCAAGTGCAGGGTCCTGAGTTCAATCCCCAGTACCGCAAAAAAAAAAAGAATGTGAGAGTCAACGTTTTCTTATGTAATGTGAGTGAAATTTACATTTTTGGCACATTGTACTGAAAAGCCTCTCTAAATAAGATGTATAATTATGAGTACGTGTGTTTTATTGCTTTGATATGTCAGCTCTCAGCACTGCGTACACCTTGGAACCATTTCTTGGTGTTACAAATGATCCTTGTTGGCATTTTTACCTCTAGAGAGTAAATGAAGGGGCTGAAGGCTTAGGGTGGGGCAATTTACCATGACAATAGATTGTAAGGAGCATCTGAAGGAGAAAGATGACTTGAATGCAATATAAGGAGGTAGCAGCAGCAGCTTCCTAAATATTCTCCACCACATATAATAAGAACGGGGAGGGGGAGGGGGAAGTAAAGCAAAGGTGTTCACATTAGCGACAAAAAGGTGATTTTCTTCTTTATCAAACTATACTTATTCATTACCCTACTTTTTTTTTTTTTTCATTACCCTACTTTGGGAAAAAATGTTGAAAAGAAATGGAATCATTGGGGAGCTGGAATCTCTTACTTAGGTTCATTCTCTGCCTAGCTGGATTATAACTTGTGACCTTAAATAGAACTTTTTTTGGGGGGGGTGGTTCTGGGGATCGAACTCAGGACCCTGCATTTGCTAGGGAGGCGCTTATTCCACTGAGCTATATCCCCAGCCCAAGTTGTAACCTATTACTTTAATATTCTTTAGTATTTGAGGTGTTTTACAAAGGGATGAATTGTATCCTCCCTGTTTCCAGTCAGATCATGTTTATATCAACTCTGCAACACTTTTTACCTTTAGCTACATCATTAATACATATTTGTCATCCACCATAAATGTTTCCCTTATTATATTACCCTGTTTATTTAAGGGTATCATAACGATGGTTGCCTCATTTGTTTAATATGATTTAATTGTTCAAACATTTTATTTAATGTGAAATTCCAGGCTGTAAAATTTCAAAACATAAATGTAAAATCAGAAAGATGCAATTAACATATGACACAGTGAGCCTGTGCTCATTTTTACTACAAATATTTCACATTTATGTTCACTACACTATGCACCAACTCTGGCAAGATCCATTTATATTTTATATACAATATTGCACTAGATGCAAATTTCTAAATATTGCATTTGAATGAGTACAGTTCAGGTGATGGATCTATTAGCAAGTATATCAGTGCCATCATTATTTGATATAACTGTGTCATTATAAACAAAAATATAATAACGTTTATCAAAAAATCTGGTTTTTAGGTGGATACTATGTGATTCCTGTTCTGACTTGCTAGTCTAAATAAATCTTATATATGTACATTTTTATATCTATAAAACATATATATACATCTGAAAATGTGGGTTATGTTTTCATCATTAAATTATTTTAAGTGTTTATCAAGAAAAAAATCTGGCTATGTGTGGTGGCTCATGCCTGTAATCCTAGCACTGGGGAGGCTGAGGCAGGAGGATCACTGTGCCTTAGAGACCAGCCTGGGCTACAAAGTGAACTCAAGGACAGCCTGAACTGCTAAGGAGACCTTGTCTCAAAAGGGAAAGAAAGAAAGAAAGAAAGAAAGAAAGAAAGAAAGAAAGAAAGAAAGAAAGAAAGAAAGAGAGAGAGAAAGAGAGAGAGAGAGAGAGAGAGAGAGAGAGAGAGAGAGAGAGAGAGAAAGAAGAAAGGAAGGGAGGAAGGAAGGAAGGAAGGAAGGAAGGAAGGAAGGAAGGAAGGAAGGAAGGAAGAAAAAAGGACAAAAAAAGAAAAAAGTCCATCAGAATTCTGCAAGATCTGTTCCTCAGCCATTTGGGGGAAGAAAAACTGAAGTTTCAAAGAAAGTGAACTGGATTAAAGGTGGAGATACAATTCTTCAGGAAGAATCAACCAGCCAATTGTGTGTGCACATGTCGAGGTGGATGTTGGGTAACCAGCAGAGACCACCAAGCTTGCGTGAAGGCGGCCGGGCATGGAATTTATTGTGCTGGGTTCAAGAAGAGAGGACAATAAAATCTTGTGCCCCACACAAAGAGAAGTGTGTTCCTTGATAGGGATAGAGAAAAGGCAGGGGACATTAGGAGAAAAATTCTAGTGAACATCTGTGGTTAAAATTCTCTGGCACTCTTTCATCTCAGTGGGCTGGGTCCGCATAAGCATCTGCTATAACTTCTTGGCTGTCTCCAGATATCTCCAGCACCTGCAAACTCTGTTGTCCTGTGTTACCACCTTCCCTGTGTTTGCTGAGGACAGCCTGGGGTGCTGAGCTGAGGTCCCCACAGAAAGTCGTGCTTCTATTGCAAAGCAGGGAGGCGCTGGGAGAGTCAGGCCAGGTTAGAGACTCGCTTAAGTTTACTTATGAGAAAGCACCTAGTTTCTCTACACTTCCCTGGATTAACATTGGGAGAGTCCTAAGCTACACCTACTGAGTAAAAGAGAGGAAATCTGATAATATGCAGTCACCTTCAGGAGACGTTTAAATTACCGCCGATCCTCATTAAGAGTCAGAGAAAGAGATGGGAGAATGAAAGCAGGTGTCAGGATGAAGCAAAGATTTATGTTCCTGGGGGTTATTGCGGAGGCAGAGTTTACCGACCAGGGGCTGGAGACTGTGCCTCCACGTGGGAGAAGGAGAGGAGACACACTACACTTCAGATCATGTAGAAGCTATGTAGCCTTGCAGACCAGCTGAGATTTCTGACCTCCAGAACAGTGAAGTTATAAGCGTTTGGTTAAACCACAGATTTGTAGTAATTTGTTACAGCAGCAATATGAAACTTCTAAAAGCATCATTTCCTCAGAGCCATCCTTCAACACTTCACTTATGGGACATTTTCTTTAACAGACATAGGAAAAATTATATAGATTTACTTTGTAGCACAATTTTTACTATGCACTAATACAAAACAAAGAACTCAAGTACTCTTACTTTATTGTCCTTGTTATGTTTACTAGATGTTATATAAATGTCTATTTCCCATCTGAAATTTTACGTGTTTGCACTTGCAAAGTTTTTCAATGTCATGTATTAAAATAGAAATTAGAGTATTTTAATGTACTTGTATACATTATTTTATTAGTAATTGATTTAGATATATCAGTTGTATTTTATAATTATTTTATTTTAAATGAAATTTTAACTTACTGAACCACACTTAATTCATTGTATAATCTCATAATGATCAGAAATCTCATTCTCTTTAAATAAGATCTTGAGGGATTTCAAAAAAAAAAAGGAAAGAAATTAACAGTGGTTGTTATATTATGTACTGTTGTCTTTCAACAAAGTTGCTCAGATTACCAGATGTTAGAATGCAAGATATTAGTTTGTCTTTTTAAATTCTCTTTAAAATTAAAAAAATAAAATAAAGCAGTACTGGAAAGAAGAGATCTTGGATAAAGCAGAAAGTGAGAATTGCCTGTAAATTAGAAAAGTGTATAATATATATGATATTCTGTGCTAGGTTTAATTGATGAAAATGGTCTCAGGGTTGGTACTTCTCTACCTATTAGTCGATGAAGACGTACACTCATTCTGTGCACAAGTATCTCCAGAATGCCTGGGACACCGAAGCAATTATGCTGCGAGCTGAAAGCACAAATGAAATTCAGTTATTTTTGGTAGCAAAAAGCAATCTACAGAGAAATGTATATTTTAAAACTAAGTAAGAAAAAGAATGAAAACTGAAGAAAGTAAAAAAGCTTCTTTAATGCTGAAAACAAAACAACAATAATGAGAAAGAAAACCTCTTAATAGTGGAAAGTATTTCAGTAAAATGTTCAAAATATATGGAAGAACAATAGAAAGGGTGGATCTGTGTTTCATATTATGATCTGGAGAGCATACTGGTGAAATAGGTGGCACATAAATTTAATGTGTAAACAAGAATAGAAATATCAAGTCCTGTGCAGGAAAGGGGGACTTCCAAGAGGGACGTACATCACACACATATATATATATATATATATATATATATATTTATTTTTAATTTAAGAACAAGCTTATTGAATACCATTACCAAAAATAAAAGAACAAGCTTAAATACTGCATGGTTTGTCTTATATGAGAAATGCACGGAGTGTGAACGTGCACACAGAAGGGAAAAGGAGCAGGAGAGGGGCCGAGGCAGACAGAGGGAAGGGAAAGTGAGAAAGGCGTTAAGATGCCTCAGGTCCGTGGGCCAACCACCCGCCCCAGGAGTGTGAGCATCAGGTACTACAAAGATGAGCTAACAAAGACAGGGTTCAGAAAAAGCAAGAGAAAAAATATATGTGAATATGTTTTTGGGTAAAAAATGAACTGACAAAATTTAGCAATAATGTTGAAGGTTAGTATTAGACAAAGTTTTACAGACTGCGGCCAGAATGTGCATAGTTTTCAGGCAGTGATAAGGAGTCTGAATTAACTTAGTATTGTAATCCGATGTCATTTTTCTGCAGGGAGTCAAGTAATATGATTTATACTCTTTACATAACCCTATTTCCTCTGGCAAAGTAGATCCTTGACAAAATAGTCCTGTATCAGTTATTGAAATACAATATTGATTTTATCATTGGAGTTTTTATTGTTATTACAGTCAGTAATCTAAAATTTAGATCTGTGATTATTACTAGCCCTATTAGTAAGTAATTTATTATTTAATTTAGGTAAAATAAGGCCATTAAATTATTTTGTTTTGTCTTCAATTGGCATTTTAAAAGCCAATTCTGCTCAACACAGGATACAAAAGCACACAAAACATGATTTTTCAATTTAACTCTTTTTCTTCTTAGGAAAGTTTTCAAGGCACTGTAGTATGTAATAGTTTCAGTAATCAGGACATGTATGTTATTATCTATAGTACTTTTTCTTTTATAATATTATTTCCTTAGCCATAGATAATATACAATTATGCTTTAATTATGGATAATATATTTCTTCACAAAAAGAGAACATATTTGGATACTTTGATAATTATATCCCCCCATCACCACACTAATATCCATACATAGTCTCCTTAGTTAAGAAACTAAAATTATTTCCACCTAAAACAATAAATCTAAAGTTGTAGCTATGGGTGGATAAATGAAAGTTCAACCAATTAAATGATTCCAATACAATAATAGAATTTTCCCAAAAATCAGATTAAGATTATATTATGTCCTTTAAAATATATAACTAAAGGTCAGTCAGGGAGCAAGAAGCCAAGGCTCGGTACACTTTTCCAGACAGAGATGCTAAGCACGAGTTTGATGTAACGTGCAGCAGTAGTGCAAACACTAGCAGCCACCACAGTACTAACACGAAGATCAGCAGGATTGGGAAAAGCAAGAGGATGACGTGGAAAAACAAAAACAAGAAAATGGGAAAGGCTAGGAACAACAGTAATAGGAGCATTGTTAATTATAGTTCTAATGATAAAATATGGCACAAATATAATCTGAGCCAAAAGTTATAGCTCATTGGTTTTAAATAGCTCAAATACTACACGGGTAATTTCTTTAATTCCTTCTATTGACTTTCCTTTGGTTTTATCAATCTGGATAATTTAAAATGGGAACTGCTAAAAAGGATTATCCTGATCACTTATAAATTCAGTCAGAATTGCTCACACTGACAGCCTCAGTGGTTTTATTCAGGATAGAAGCAGTGAAGTTTAAATGAATAATTAATTCATTAAAATTATACCATAGAATACAGTGGGAGAGTACAATTCTCACCTATAAAATTAATTGTCTGAACTGGATTTTTCCTGTAAACATTTGAGTTGTAAAACAGAATTGACTTACGGAATTAAAGCAGATGGCATTCTTGTTGGCCAATGACCTTTTTAGAGGAATGACTTATTAATACAAGTATATGAGACGCAAGAACAAAATACTTTGTACACAAAGTGAAATGCAGATTTGTGTAAACTGGTTCAACTAAGTGGATTAGTTTTTTGTTAGAAATATTATGTATAACATGCATAATATACTTTTTTGTATGAACTGGGTAAAGATTATATTAAGGAGGCAGGGCTGACTACTACTTAACTAAGAAAGCTGATGATATGCTTATTGTTTTAGTGTTCTTGCAAGGAGTTATGCACTTTTGCTCAAAAAGTTGAATTCCTTATATGAAAGCTAAGGAAATATCAAAACAGTAGTAGTTTTTTTAATTTAATATTTATTATGGCCTGTCAACATATAATGTTATGACTAGTTTTGCTTTAGTTAGATGGCATTAATTTGAGTGCTACTTTAGCATTTCTCACATTGATTTTCAACATCAATATAAAAGCATATCTTTATTGTTTTTTGTTGTTGCTTTTGTTGCTAAATATATCAAGACTTTAATTAAACATTTATGTTAATGGATTTACGACTAGTTGCCACCTTAATAAATCAGAACTACCAAATCTGTTCAGTGCACTTCAACTGCAATCAATGCTAATTTCCTTTTGGTTCAGCAACTTTATTTTCTTTTGTATTGGAAGTTCAATTACTTGCAATTACATTTTCAATATATTAAGATAAATGTGATACTGCACTTTAATTGTAATTTACAGGAGCTCCATTGTTATTATTTTGTGAATTGAAACTTATGTAAAAATAATCTTTAGAAGAATACATTTAGTTGGATATCTATATGTGTTTTCTAGAAATTATGTATACATATGTGCACACATGCATGTTAAATAATAGTAAGCTACTCAACAATACTGGACTAGTTTAAAACTAGTTGAAGCACATGTCCATAGTATGAGTGTAGTTAACATAAATGTCATTCTGTGTTTTCTTTTTTAGTTGGGATTTTGGATTGTAAACAACACAGACATTAAAGAACAGTGATCAACTTTACCACTTTTTACACTTGTATGGATGGCTTCACTTGTCTACTATATCTCAAACTATAACTAGGTCTTTACTTTTTGCTGATAAGAGAAGTCAGCCCTTTATCTGCCACATGTATTATTAGAAACACCATGCTTGTATGTAAGTGAGTATCTAAAAACTGGTAAACACTAAGAGTGTCAAAACTTCAGAGTCATTGCAATAATTATGTTTATTGTACATGTATTTTTCCATTATAGTATATATATATATTTTTTTTATTTTAGAAACATAAAAGTACAAAAACATATTGACAAACAGACACCCATTATCATAGAAAATAGTACAATCACAACTAATCTATAGACAAGGTGATATGGTCTCAACAGTAGTTGTTGCTTTATCCATTGATATCTTCGAATTGTAGATGTATGGACCCATATACAGACATGCAAATTT
>PVLD010001367.1:0-24996 GCA_004027595.1 Dinomys branickii
GGCAGGGTCTGAGGGCTCCCATTTCCTGGGGCCCGCTGGCTTGGCAGGCATTCTGTTTCAGGGACTAATCTCCAGCTGAGGAGAAACAGGCCTTGTTCTTTATTTGTACACCCTGACACCTCCTCCTCTAGTTGAAAGAAAAATGATTCCTCTTTTACAAAAAATGTCACAAATCCTACTCCCTTTACCTCATAAACTTGCCTTCAGGCTTAGCTCAAAATTAAATTAAATACTTCCCAGAATTTGGCAGCATTTCATTTTATATATTCTTTCCTTGCCTCTGACCTTCTCACTGATGGAGACTGTTCCCCTAGATGCGGGGGGACACAAATATTCTTTCAGCATATCACTGTGAGCTTACATGGGCCATTGAGTCTTAAAAAATCAGCTTATGCCTGACTGCTGTCTTCAGCTCAAGGAAGTCCTGCCTGGAACAATTGGATAAACACTTCAAAGTGAAAGGAAAGTGAAATCCAGACGCGTTCTCATATCTTAGGGAGACCGGACAGTGTTCTCTTTTCTACCAAGCGAGGCTACGACCCCTCCCCTAGCAACACTTGGTGTTGGCCGCTCAAGGGCACTTACTTCTGTGATGGCAAGAGCTTGGCAGAACACTGAGAGCTGGAGGCTGAAATGAAAAAACTGTGGTCCTCATGCTCACAGAAGAGATTCTAAGTCACCCTTGCTAACGCAGCATTTCCGAAAGGGCTTGCACAGCTCTGCTCAGTGGGCTGCAGGCCCGTGCGGAGCCTGTGAGAATTTCTGATGAAGCAGCAGTCAGGAGCGCCCGGTGGTTATTGTATGCACGCAGCGCAGTCTGTAATTTGCCTTGTTTGGGTGTTTTTTTGTTATTACGCATTGCCTGTTGCAAGCCTGTTTTTCCTCTGCTATCAGAATTCCTCCCCAGTTTCACAGTGGAGCATTGAGGCTTTGGGGGAAGAATGTTAAATACTTCTTGAAATTACACAGCCAGAAGAGGCTGAGAGACGTTTATTATGTTTTATTAGTGTCTGATTACAGAAACATCACCCCAGTTCTCCCAATTTCCTAATCACAGATACATTTCCGAGCATACCACGGTCTGGCTGGACGCTGTCTGAAGTATCCAGGAACAGAGCCAAAAGCAGGGCCAAGCAAAGATGACTGACTGTGAAAGATGACTGCGGGTGAAAACAAACCTAAAATCTGTCTAGCACCCACCTCTTCCCCGGGGCCGGCCTTCTAGAGTTGCCAGATTCAGCAAAGAAATACAGAGACACCTGTATTTTGTCTTGTAAAAGATTCTACAATAGATTTATCATGGTCCTCCAGCAGAACCTAATTTGGGGGGGAAATCTGAGTTAGCCATCAATCTTCGGTGAAGTCTGGTGGGAGGTAAATATGCACTAGAATAATCTGAGGAGTGTGAAATATGCAGATTCCTAACTATCACCTTAGGCTGCCAGAATCAGAAATTGCAGGAGAGGGCCTAGGAATAAATGGTTTTAAAACCTCCTGAGATCATTCTGAGGGCACACCAAGGCAAGGCTACTCTCTCACCCGTACTTCTGGGCTCCCTACTTGTGGGTATGCGAGCTGGCATTCACAGGGACCCCAGTATTGCTTAATTTCTTCTTACAGGAATTTGGACTTCAGGAACAAGAAGGGGGCTCCAGGCCTACCAGCTCACTGCACGTGGAGACCGTGAGAGGCACAAGTGGGTGGAACTCCTAGGACTCAGGTTTTGGGTTTAGAAAGACTACAGGCCCCAAAATGCAATTTCACTTCGCAAAAGACTACCATTCCCGACATGCAGTACTGCCAAGTTAGTAAAGCAAAAGAACTGCAAGCCTGGCTGGAAAATATGCCTTTCTGTGGCCCCAGGCAAAAGAGTCAGAAAAGCCCCAGAGGACATTTTTTTGCCGGAATGGTCAGTCCCGAAATCCAGAGCCGAGGGGGAGGAGCCTGAGCAGAGTCCCGCCCCAACTCCAGTAAACTCGCGTTGCTCCTGGCTTGGCCGCTGGCATTCCAGGAACTGGGAGTATCTGCACGTCCCGAACTTTCCCAATGGTTTCGGTGAGCAGAAGCGCATTTGGAGAGCTGCCCTCGGGGGGAGGGGCCGTGGAGAAGTTCCAGCTGCAGTCCGACCAGCTGAGAGTGGACATCATCTCCTGGGGCTGCACGATCACGGCTCTGCAGGTCAAGGACAGGCAGGGAAAAGCCTCCGACGTGGTGCTCGGCTTTGCCGAGTTGGAAGGTGGGTTGCGTCTGCCCCGGGCCCTAAGTCCACTCCAGGCACACCCCGGCTCGAGGGCAAAGTTCCCAAGCTTGGGACGGTCTAACTCCGGAGTGCACACAGATCGTGCTAACAAGTTTGTGCTGCGATCTTGGAAAAACAAAAAACAAAAAAAACAGAATGAATGCAAATATCTCTAGGACTTGGCGTCTGATGATCCTTTCGGGCTCTGCCTGTGGTTAACCAAAAAGTCGGTTGTGATTGAGTCCAAGCTTCAGCAACCCTGGGGCAATCTGAACTGCTGGTCAAGAGGAGGGGGGTGTGACTCCCAGTTCTCTTGCTCTTTCTGAAGCAGGAAAAATCAAACATGCGCCTTCTACTTCCTTCTTCCCCTTCACAAAGAGGGCTGTTCGAGGGCTGGCTGTCCCCGAAATTCACCATTGTGCGAGCAGATTGTGTGAGTGGAGAGTCTCACCTCCCCTTCTGCTCAGTGAGCAGGTAGTTAAGGAAAGAAGTCCAGCTCTGTCTAGAAATGAGGCCTCCTTCTAACTACATGCATTTTATTCCTTCCATCAGATTCCATGGGCAATTAGGATCATGTATTAATTCATGGACTTTGAAACTTTCAATTCAGTGAAATCAATTCAGCAAGCCCAATTCAGCAGGACAAACGAGGTTCCCACCTTCAAGGGGCTTGCAGTTTAGCTGAAGAGGCAGATTTTAACCCACAGGCTGCGTAAAGAAATAATTATAATTGCAGTTTGATGCTGTAAGGGAAAAGGGAAATTGTGCTTTTTGCATTATGGTGTAACTAGACAGAAAACGAGGTCTGCAATAGAACTGGAAAAAGTAACAGAATTTAATGTTCTCTAGTCTGTGGCAGGTTATGTAGACAATTTCTGCTTCAGAGGAGGTTTGAGGTTTTTCCTTTTGGCATGTTATTGTGTTTGATTCTCTCTCTCTTTTTTTTTTTTTTTTTTTTTTTTTTTTTTTTTTTTTTTTTTTTTTTTTTTTTTTTTTTTTGTCCTTTTGAGACAGGGTCTCGCCATGCAGTTCAGGCTGTCCTTGAGCTCACTTTGTAGCCCAGGCTGGCCTAGAACTTCCAACGATCCTCTTGCCTCAGCCTCCTGAGTGCTGATATTACAGACCTGTGCCACCACTCCCGGCATATGTTTGGTTCTTTACATGTTGAAAATGGCTCATGATTTGGGGCCAACAGGAAAACTCTTCTGTTTTTTTTTTTTGGCGGTACTGGGGATTGAACTCAGGACCCTGCGCTTGCTAGGCAGGCACTTATTCCATTGAGCTATATCCCCAGCTCCTCTTCTGTTTGTTTTGTTTTGACCATAGAAAAAAAAATTTCATCTCATTAGTACAACTTATGATAAGAGTGTTGTGAGGACCCTGTTTCCCACTTCTGGTTGTCTCTGTGCCCTGAGCTTCCACCCTTGGCTTGGAGAAGGAGTGCTTCTTCAGCAGAATTCTTTTGATTTTATATGAAATGTGGGCCACAAGGACATGGCACCCAGGAAGCACCAGTTTCTTGCAGACATAGAAATGCCAACTGCACTGAAGGGGCAACTGCACGGAAATGCCAGTTGTACCTAAGTGTTAATTGTGGGAGGCCACTTGCATAACCATCTGTGCATCTGTAACCCTTGTGAGGGTCTCAGGAAAATAAATGTTTTTGTTTGTTTGTTTGTTCGTTTGAGACAGAGTCTCGCTTTGCAGTTCAGGCTGGCCTTGAGCTCACTTTGTAGCCCAGGCTGGCCTCAAACTCCCGGCAATTCTCCTGCCTCAGCCTCCCAAGTGCTGGGATTACAGGCGCACTGTGGCATTTTCTTATCAGGAGGCATGCCGTTTTACCAAATGCTGAGTTGAGTCAAAGCATTCCAAATGCTCTTCTTGGTGCTGGATCAAGATGGACGTTTTCATTCCTGTACTGCAACTTAGATAATTTAATTATTCTAAAAGGAATGCATGCTATTTTCAGAAAGGTTGAAGAATACCCTTAGAACATAAAGTAGCGCTTTCTAATACATTTCACGGTCTTTGAGGTTATTCTGAGCGGACCTTAGTTCCCCATTTAAGTCCCTGTCTTTCAGTTTTTCAGAGATCCCTGTAGTGCTGTCTGTCACATGTCATAACAGGAAACAGATTGTCTCAGGCATAAAAGTATGAAATGGCTCTCTGCAACTATTTTGGCTAAGTCTAGCATCTTAAAATCCATATTAAGAAATGACTGTCAGTGGTTATTCTTTTTTTATTTTTATTATTATTATTTTGTGGTATTTTGAGACAGGGTCTTGCTATGTACCTCAGGTTGGCCTTGAACGCACTGTGTGGTCCAGGCTGGCCTTGAACTCATGGCAATTCTCCTGCCTCAGCCTCTCAACTGCTGGGATTATAAATGTGTACCACTCTGCCCAGGAGTGATTGGTTTTTTTGGCGGGTGGGGAGAATCAAACTCAGGACCTTGCGCTTGCCAGGCAGGCGCTTGTGCCACGGAGCTAGATTCCCCAGCCCAGCAGTGGTTATTCTTAAGAAAAGAACCTGGGTAACTAGGGTGCAGAATATAGGATGGACACAATTTTCACTGTATATCCTTTTTAAATGTCTGATTATGTAAGTGTATACAAACAGGCTGAGGTAAATAATGTAATAAGACTTGACACAATACGGGATTATCTTGACATTACCATGTCCCCAAAACGTTTTGATCCATGAGGAAGGGCCGCGCATGGCCGCACATGGGTAATTCCATGAGACATGGGCCTTTTGTAACTGCCAGACTGAATGTGAACAATCTTTAGTTTCCCAGATAGGTTATATAAACTGCTTGGATGACAGCCATAACTGCAGGTCAGAATGGCTCAATTTCTCCCGGGGAAAGTGAGATTTTTTTTCTCTGTATAATTCTAAAGAGGTAAATTATACCATCTTTTAGTTACAGTCTGGAAAAAAAAATCAGTAATGTCTCCTATGAGCTTTTCCTACCATTTCTTGTGTTTAAAAATGTTTTTCACTTGAGTGTTAGACTTCTTTCACAGCCCGTGATGACAATATTTGCTTATAAATTACAGGTAGAAGCAACCTGGCTACCCAGTCAGAGAGACTTCTTCCCCTTGACTTTTCCTCTAGTTACCACCAATCACCCTATCAGGGCAATCAGAACTTTTCTGGGAAAGAAAATAGCAGAACAAACTCTGGTTTTAGGCCTGGGGTTTGATCCCCAGGACTGCAACAAACAAACAGTGCTTTTAGAAAGCGCGAGGTCACAAGGAGCAGGAGGTGGAAATCAAAGGCGTCAGGTTAGGAGCTGTCAGGTTAGGAGCTGCGGTTGAATGTTGCAGATGCCCAAGAGTGCCTTTGTGGGAGCGTTGAGGGTGCCTGGTTAAAATCTCCACCTTGTGCCTTAGAGCTGTGCTATCTTAGGCAACTAAATTTCTCCAGACCGGTCCCTCTCCTGAGACAGTCTGGGGTGATTACATGTGCTGTGGACTGTGACATGTTTCTAATCAACATGAACAGTTCATCACTTTTATCCCTTTCCCTTCCTTTGCCCCCAAATAGCTTCCCTCACCCGACCACAACTTTTTGTTTCCTTTTGTTAGCCTGCAAAAAACATGGATGCCAGGCATGGAGGCGCATCCCTGTCACCTTAGCACTCAGGAGGCTGAGGCAGGAGGATCGCTGCAGGTTCAAGGCCAGCTGGCTAAGCTGCAGAGTGAGCTCTCAGCCAGCCTGAAGTGCAAACTGGGACCCTATCTCAATGAAACAGTAATCACAGATAGATTGGCCAAGCTGGGATAATTATAGTATTGTCAGTTTTCAGTTACTTTTCTCATAAAGCCAAAGCACAGTCACTCGGAGGGGTGAAAGTTTTGTGAGAAGAAAAGTGAATAATTTTATTTCTCTCTGAAGTGGGTGTGATAATGGGAGTCTGAGGGAGTCAGCGGAGTGGAAAGAGCAGATCTCATGGCTATACATGTTAATTTATTCTGGCCAGTGTTTTCCCTAGAGAAGGGGCCAACTTTCTCTCCCCTCCGTGGTTGACTTGATCGAGTCAGCATTCATGTGGATAGACCTACAACCTTTGAGTTTTGCATGGAAAACAGTTTTCTACAAGTCAAAACACTAGTCTTACCCAATTCAGGATTTGGAAGTTGTCAGGTTTTGCAATTCTGATCTGAGTGAAATGCTGGGAACCTTTGAAGACGTGTGAACTCTATTTGTTCTGTGAAGGATTTTTCGGACAGCTGGGAATGACGGTTCTCTGTCCTCTGCTTCAGTCCTTCATGACTGCTCATCCAGACGCTTTTGATCTCTGAGGGCTGGTTAGCTTTGCCAGGGAGGGGCCGCTTCAGAGGGACTCCGGCCCAGCCTGTGGCCAGCCTGTGGCAGGAGTCTTGCTACCCAGTATGCGCGGTGCCCAGGGTACCTCCGGCAGAGAGTGGCGGCTCTGTGTACATTGTGGAATAAATCAAGATAGGACTGAAAATTAGCTACAGCCTAACAATCACTGAGACAAAATTTCTGCTTTTCATTACTTTTTTTAGCTTTATTGGAGTTCAGAAAACAATACCCTAAAGTGAAGGCTTTAGAAATAGCATCTGGCCAAGGATATAGCTCAGTGGCACAAGCACCTGCCTGGCCAGCACAAGGTCCTGAGTTTGAGTCCTGGTACCAAAAAAACAAACAAACAAAACCCACTTCAGATAGTTCTTATGGGCCGGGGATATAGCCCAGCAGCACAGTGCCTTGCTTGGCCAGTGCAAGGTCCTGAGTTTGATTCTTGGTACCAAAAAAAAAAAAAAAAAGAAACTAAGAAATAGCTTTTGACTTCTTCTCCTTCACCAGGGCAGATCATAGGAGCCAGAAATCCTTTTTCCCAAAACCAAGCATAAGACCTAGAAATATTACTCTACCTGCCCCCACCCTTTTTTCTTCGGACTGGGAATCGAACTCAGGACCTTGCGCTTGCCAGGCAGATGCTTGTACTCTTTCTGTCAAGGAGTTGGCCATAAAAAATAACATCTCTGGAAAAAAAAAAAGGAAGACCTTATCTCCAAATAAAAAACAAAAAGCGAGGAGATGCAGCCCCACAGATCACCCTTGTTTTCGATTCCCAGAATTCCAAAAAAAGGGAAGAAAAACAAATTCTCTCACCCGCCTTGGTTGATGGTAGGTCGCAGGCTTCCCCATGCTAGAAAGGGCCCTGGCCCACCTTCGGGAGGAAGTAGTGCTGCCGGAGGGGCCCAAAAGAATCTGGGCGGGCAGGCCTCGCTGGGTTTCCCCCTTCGGTCACTATTATTTTATCAAACCTTTTTTGTCCAATCATATTCTCCACAGCTGTCCATACTTGATCACACCCAAGCACAAAAATAGATAGCTCACCCTGAGGTTGTTGAGTCTTCATCCGAAGGTACCTCTGTGTCAAATAAACTACGATCAAAGAAAGATATGATGCTTGTCGCTCGGTAACCTGTCTTTGGCTGTGATCCTTGCTGGTGGTTAGGAAAGGGATCATCCCCTTCTCAGGACGAAAATCTCTTCTTGTTTAGCCCTTTGGGACGATCCTTCTGGTTAACCAGTTGTTACGGCTTGTGTCCAGATGTCCCCCCCCCCAGCCTCCTGTGGTCACAGGTGGTAGGGCTTTTGGGAGCTGGCTGGACCTAGAGTGTTTGATGCTGGATCAAAGATGTGATGTTGGTGCGATGATTCTTGGTGCAATGCTAGGAATAAGGGTGCCCCACCTAGGGTGTGAGGGCTACCCGCCCTAAGGGGAGGTAGCCTGGATAAGACAGGAGAGTCGCTTACTGCTCACTGCTTCTGCTTACTGCCCTCAGCCTGCCTGCTCTGTGATGCCTCTCTGCCCTGCCAGCCCGCCTGGGAGCCAGCCAGCTATGAACTGAAACCTGAGCTATAGTAAATTTTTCCTCCTTTAACTTTATACAGTCAGCCATCCATGTGTGTGAATGTTATATGCATGGATTCATCCAACCACAGATAGAAAATCTTTGCGGGGAAAGAATTACACTTACACTGGCTAGGCTGGGGATATAGCTCAGTGATATAAGCGCCTGCCTGGCAAGCATTAGGTCCTGAGTTCGATTCCCAGTACCAAAAAAACAAAAACGAAAACGTTGTTCTCATTTACACTGGCTGCAGTGGTACAGGTGTATAATCCTAGCTCTTCAGAAGGCCGAGGCGGTAGGATGACAAGGCCAGCCTGGGCAGCTTAACAAGACCCCGACTCAGAAAATAATAATAAAATCTGGGCTGAGGATGTAGTTTAGCGGCTGTGCACTTGCCTAGCATGTGTGAAGCCCTGGGTTTGATACCAGTATGAAAAAAGAGAAAAAAATGCATTTGTACTGAACATATCTAGGTTCTTTCTTCTCATTCCCTTGACAAAATAGTATAAAAGCTATTTTATTTACATTGTGTTAGGTATCCTGTGTAATCTAAGGATGATTTAAAGAATATGAAAAAAAAATAAAGTATTGGGAGGCCTGGGTGTGGTGGCACACAGACACCAAAATCTTTTTTTTTTTTTTGTCTTTTTGTGACTGGGTCTTGCTATGCAGTTCAAACTGGCCTTGAGCTCACTTTGTAGCCCAGGCTGGCCTCAAACTTGCAACGATTCTCTTGCCTCAGCCTCCTGAGTGCTGGGATTACAGGTGTGCACCACCAGCGCAGCAATACCAAAATCTTCAGAGGCTGAAGTGTTTTATATAAAATGGCAGCCTTTGTATGTAACTTACACGTATCCTCCCGTATACTACTTTGTTTTTTAAAGACAGGGTCTGACTGTACAGTTCAGGCTGGCCTTGAGCTTACTGTGTAGCCCAGGCTGGTCTCAAACTCCTGACCATCCTACTGCCTCAGCCTCCCGAGTGCTGGGATTCCAGGCGCGCACCACCACACCCGGCCTCGGCAAGGAGTTTTCCTGTTCTCTTGTGTTCAGTTGCCACATCCATAAAATAAAGATAATACTAGTGTCTGCCTCAGAGAAATATTCTGAGGATGAGATGAGCTCGACGTAGTGCCTGCCCCAAAGGAGTGACTAGGACCAAGAAAGTGCCCCGTCTGTGTTTGCTAAGTGACAGTCCACGGGCACGACTCCAGGGTACCCCGGATTAGCAAAGAAGGAACCAGGACAGAGAACCCGGAAGAGAGGACAATCAGTGTTTAACTTGAGCGTGTCCAGTGGAGGCGCGGGACCCTGTGCCCTGTACCTGGCCTGACTGATTCAGGCTCTGTATCCTGAGAGCCTGTCAGCAGCAGAAAAGTAGTGCGTAGGCTTGAGCTGCATTCTTGTAACTTTTTTTTTTTTTTTTTTGCGGTACTGGGGATCGAACTCAGGACCCTGCGCTAGGCAAGCGCTTATTCCACTGAGCTATATCCCCAGCCCCTTGAGCTGCATTCTCTGCTCAGTCAAAGACTTGAAGGATATGGAGGACTTCAACAAAGGGTAGTGGAATTCTGAGGGATCTGAGTGAAAGTCCCGGCGACAACACACCCAAAACAGGCTATATCCGGACCTCCACCTCTCCCATTGTAAGCCAAGCGCGGAAGAATTCAGAGAAAGGAAAAGTACCAGAATCCGCCCAGGCACAGAGCCCTAACTGCAATAATACGACCTAATTTTTCTCCAGCGTCTCTCCCACCAGAGAGCCCGTTTTTACGCTCATCTCTGTACCCTTTAGGCCTGAAAAGGAATAAGGTAGAAAGATGTAGTGACGTAGAGAGATGTTAAGACATTTGACAAATAAGTTGTAAAACACGTGTACGGTCCAACTCTGTATGTAGAACATACGTGTGTGTGTGTGTTTGTACATATATGTAGTTGACGCAAAGAAAAATGTGCACGACAAACTGAACAGAGGTAACTGCTGAGAAGGAAGTTGAGAGGTGAAGAAGGGCTTTTATGTTTTACCTTGTATTAAGGTTGCTGGACTAGCATATGCTGTAAAAATACACAGTACGTAGTTTAAATCTCAGGGAAAGAACTGGTACTTCACATGTATAGTAGTACCACGAACATACTTATACTATAAATCATTGTGTAAAATTCAGGTTTAACTGGACATATCCTATATGCTCTCTGGTTTTTTGTTTGTTTGTTTGTTTTTGCCTTTTGAATCAAGGTCTCACTATGCAGTTCAGGCTGGCCTTGAACTCACTTTGTAGCCCTGGCAGGACTGTCTCAAACTTGCAACAATCTTCCTGCCTCAGCCACCTGAGTGCTGGGATTACAGGTGTACACCACCATGCTCGGCATTTTTATCTGGGGGGGGTGTCGGGAATCAAACTCAGAACCAGTGCTTGCCAGGAAGGCGGTTATACCATTGAGCTATTTCCCTGGCCCCTCCTCTTTTGTATTATCTCTTTTTTTAGGCAGTCTATTATACACTTCAGGCTGGGCTTGAACTCTGTGTAGCCCGGGCTGGCCTCAAACTCCAGTCGATCCTCCTGCCTCAGCCTCCCAATTGCAGGTGTGTGCCATCACACCTGGCCTCTTTTTATATTACTTAATTCTATTTAAAGGCTATTTTCATACACTAATTGTATTGTTTTAAAAAAAATGAGGTATTTTTCTCCTAAGACTACATAAAAGTATAATTTTTAGGTAAGAACATTGATCCTAGAAAAAATGCAAATTATTAAGCAGCATTATACTAAGATCCCAGTTTTATAAAAAGAAAAAAAGCACAAGCGTGTATACGCTAGAAAAGGGGAGGATATAAATGAGAATATGCACAATAGCTCTCTCTCTTGTGATGGGATTAAGGAGGATTTAAATTTCTTTGCACTATAAAAATTCTTTAAAATTTTTATAATGAAGTATTTTTGGGAAAGGAAAAGGCCATGTGTGAAAAAAAACCCCATTTTCCTGCTCTTCCGTGAGGATTTTGATCTGCCCATCTTGTAGTATAGCACAGCTGCCCTCAGAGGAGGGTGGTGGGCAGCGGCGAAACCGGAATCTCCTGTCCTTGCAGGGTACCTCCAAAAGCAGCCCTACTTCGGAGCAGTGGTCGGGAGAGTGGCCAACCGGATTGCCAAAGGGACCTTCACGCTGGATGGGAAGAAATATCAGCTGCCCATCAACAGGGAGCCCAACAGTCTGCATGGAGGACTCCGGGGCTTTGATAAGGTAAGTTAGGGGGCTCTGACAGCATCCCTTCTTGGCACAGTTCACGAAGTTCCCCCACGCACACCTTCTGTTTCCACAGGCCCAAGCCTGGAACGCGCAAAGGTGAGCCAGGGTGTGGGGAGCAGAGCCCACAGCCCCGTCTAGGGCCCGACCTTCTCTGGCCCCTCTCACTGTCACCAGCAGGGGGGCTCAGAGTAAGAAGACAGAGCCCCGGACTGAGGGAAGACAGGAGAAGGCTTTCTCACGGACTGGGCTCCAGGGAGTCTGGCTGACCAAACCTGGGTTGGTAGTAATACCAAACGCTTCCTGCTCGGGCATCTGCACATAGCACCTCGAACATTTACCACAGCTCTGTTACAAGCACAGGAGAGGCTGAGGCTCTGAAAGGTCACACAGCTCCAAGGGGGACAGCCGGGTGGGCCCGGACTCAAGCCCTCATTCCTGTACCACTACTGCTGTGTATGTGTCTTGTAGCCCCAGCCCACGCAGAGTGGCACGGCGCGCACACTTCCTCTTCTGCCGAGGCGCTGTGCGCCTCAAGATTACCTCTGGTTCTCTCCACTTTCCCCTTTTCTTTTTTTTTTTTTGAGACAGGGTCTCGCTATGCAGTTCAGACTGGCCGTGAGCTCACTTTGTAGCCCAAGCTGGTCTCAAACCTGCAACAGTCCTCCTGCCTCAGCCTCCCGAGTCCTGGGATTACAGGCGTGCGCCACCACGCCTGGCTCACTTTCCCCTTTTAAATAAAAACTCCAGTTCCCCAAGTGAATCCCTGGAAAACAGATCAAAAAAGCAAATGGATGTAGCAGCTTCTCCCTGACGTGGAAATGCCTGGTCTCCTGCTCCCCAGACCCATGGGAGTCTGCAGGTTAACCTCTGTGAGCCTCACTTCCAGCTGTGAGAGAGAAAACTCAGAGATAAAGTCCCTTTAAAGTTCTCTCCTGCCTCCAGGTTATTTGCTAGAGTAAAGGCAGAGAAGACAGGAGCAGATACGGCAGCCAGTAATCGCGATTTCTTCTTTTCTGCTTCTGGACACCACCCGTGTTGTGGAAGGAAGTTGGTTGCTGTTTTCCTTCTCCCGCCAGCTTCCTGTCTGACCTAGAACTGGACTGCCCTGTCGGTTCTCTTTTCCTCACTGCTGTACTCTTCATGGGGAGAGCAGAAGGCTGAGGGTAGCCGTGCTCTGCCCGAGTCAGAGCAGAGTCTCTAAAACATGCCAGGTACACGGCAGTGCCAGCCACGGGAAGCTGGGTCCAGCTCTGGTTGGGGTGAAGATCTTCAGCATTATCTCAGAGCAGCACCTTGTAGCTTGCTCATGTTCCTTCCCTCTGTGGTGTTTTCTGTGGTATTGCTTCATAAGTACTCCCTCTCTGAACACAGAAAAAGACTATCAGTTTTCAGGTGCTGCAATTAACGTGCAACTTGTGCAATTTATAGAGGTAGGCTGCTCACAGTTCTGAAGCCCAGAAAGTCCCAAGAGCAGGGCGCAGCCCCCCAAAGGGCCATCTTGCTGCATTATAGCACGAGGAGGGTGTCAGTCACACAGCGGGGTAGAGTAAGTGTGCCAGTGTGAGTCTTTTTTACAAAGGCACTAATGTTATCTTGCGAGGGATAACTCTCATGACCTCACCTCATCCTAATCGCCTGCCAAAGCATCGCCTCCAATACCATTACCATGAATTTGGGGATTCAGTTTCCAACACAAACTTTTGGGGAACACATTTAAGCCACAGCAATATCCTCCAAGGCAGTGAGCCCCTTCTGTGAACCAGGGAGCCTAATGGTCTGGGATTCCTGAGGCCCACAGTATGGAGAGTACAATAGAACCCTCCCCTGCCCCCAGCCAGTACACTTCAGTTTCTCAGTTGTGCAGGTAACAGTTCCTGTTCCAGTTCCGGTTGCTCCTGTCTCTTAGAAACGGCTGGTCACTGTGATGCATGTTGTATAAACCAATCCCCAATTGGCAAGCTGTTCTGCCTCTGTACTTCCTGTTTGCTTATCCCATCTAAGGCCCAGACCACCAGAGATCAGGGCCTGGTATTCTGGGAATGATCCCGACCAGTGCCCATCGATGTGAATAAATCTGCCCCCAAACCCTGTGTGTCCTTTTGGTGTTTCTGCTTGCCACTGAAAGAGGAAGTTGGACCCTTCCACAAGTGACGGTCCTAGGTGATCGAGCACAGATGTGAGCAGTGCGCTGTAGGAACTGGGTGCAAGCCAATGAACCGCAGCGGTGGAGCAGGCCGTCCTCTGCCCTTGAGGAACAGATAGTGTTTCATTCGTCTGTGGCTGTCAGAGCAAAGAGCCCAGCAGCGGTGTGTGTGGGGGCGGGGTATGGGAATGAGTGATTTTACGAAGTCACCGAAAGATTTTGAACAGTGGGTTTTGATGTAACATTAGCAGCACCAAAGGAACTTTTTTCTTAAAGTTTTATTGGATCGCGTCAACTACTAAATGAATAGTTTAGAGGTGTTTTTCTATTTACATCGATACTTTTTTTGGTTTTGTGTTTGGGGATATTGTTGTTTCTTGAGGCTATGTTTTCTTTTTTGAGGTTGTGTAGTTCAGGATGTCCTTGAACTCACTTTGTAGCCCAGGCTGGCCTCAAACTGGCAGCCTGATCCTCCTGCCTCAGCCTCTGGAGCATTGAGATTACAGGGGTGCACCACCACGCCCAGCTAACACATTTTTTTTTTTATTTTTAAAGATGGAAATTAAGTAACCTGAGAGGATTCTAAATAGTGCTTGAAAGCCTAGACATGCAAAATTTCTGGAAATTTGGCAACTACAGGGTCAGGAAAATCTCTCCATTAATAAGATTTGTACTTTACTGCTAATTTGGCATACAGAAAACTCTTTCCATTGTGTCCTTTCTCTAAAAGAGAACATTTAGGGCTGGGGGTACAGCTCAAAGTGAAGACCGAGGGTTCAATCCCCAGTACTGCAAACAAAAGGGGGGAGAAGCGGGGGGAGCAAAGTTTTATTTTGAATATTTAATTCCAAAGGTTTTCCATTTGGGGAATTTTTTTTGCTTTTTATAATTACATGCGTAACAAACTTCCTGTTTTCACTATCTTGAAAGTTCAGCATTTCTGGGAGGTAGTTCAGGTGTAAAATTCATTTTTTTTTTAAACTAAGCCCAGGGAATTCATTTCAAATGCCGGCTGCTGTCCTGGGTGAAGGCAGAGACAGCCTGCCTGTTGCTCTCCTTCCCGGCAAGCGCAATGTCTGAGCAGTCCATGGTAGTGGGCAGAGCCAGGGGCCCCTTGGGTATTCCTCTGGCCCACGAGGTTATCTGTGAACTCCATTTGGAATGGCAGTTTGACCTCAACTGCACGTCTGAAGACAGAGCGTTGACGAAAACATTTACCAGCCAAAACCAAGCTATGGAATTATTACAGTATGCAGCCAGACGGGTTTGAATCCCGGCTGGGGCGGGGGGGCGCTTGCTACAGCAGCACACATAGTACCAAATCCTGGCTGTTGCTCTAAGTGTATGTCAAATTTTTAACAAGACTTCTTTTTCCTTTTAAACAATGAAGTGTGAAAAGGTTTCACAGTACTCCTCTAGGACGTGGAGGTAGCAGTGGGCAAGATAGCTCTACTGAACTCAACTTGCTCATCTGTGAAATGGGGATAATGATGTTAGTTGGAGCCGTATGAAACAATCAGTGTCTGAGTTTTGACCTACAAAGATGGTTGTTTCATTTGGGTCAACCTAATCCTTTCTTCCACCCAAGTATGAACCAGGCCCCACCCTGCTTAGCTTCTGAGATCAGACGAGATCGGATGCGTTTAGCGTGGTATGGCTGTAGACCCTAATCTTTTCTTGCAAGTGGATGTATGTACACCACCAGGTCAGTGACTGGTGGGCATTGCACAAATTGAAGGTCTTTTATCTGCTAAAGGCTCCTCGACCCTCTCAAGGGACTGGGACTCTCTGGCCAGCAATGTAAGGGAACAGGAACAGGCTCCAGGGCAATCGTGCTATCCCTTGGGAACTACTCGCCCTGGGGCAAGCAGTTTGTACTTTCTGAGCCTCCATTGTCCGTCCTAGTGAGAATGAGGACACCTGCTTTAAGTCTGCTCTGAGACCGGTGAGATTGGGTATGTGAAGCCTCTAGCCGGATGTCCTGGCTTACACTGGGCACTCAATAAATGTTGATTTTTTTTCCCTATCTAGAAGTGTGGTCTTAGGACAGGAGCCCCTGTGTTAATCTAGGATTCCTACTCTTAGTTCCAAAAGCTCTTTTATTTGTTTTTGTTTTTATTTTTTGTCTTTTTTTGACAGGGTCTCGCTATGCAGTTCAGGCTGGCCTTGAGCTCACTTTGTAGCCCAGGCTGGTCTCGAACTCACAATGATCCTCCTGCCTCAGCCTCCTGAGTGCTGGGATTACAGGCATGCACCACCATGCCTGGCTCCAACATAATTTTTAAATGCCTTTATGTTATAGAATGATTAATGCCGGAAGTCACATGATTAATTAGGAACAAACCAGACCCTCAAATTAGGATTCCAGACTTGGAGGTTGGAACACTTCCTAATGGAAAACAAATACCTTATTAGTTTTAAGTTCTGCCCTGGGAAGGGAAGAATCTTAGAGTTTTTATAAGTATTTGTGTACAGTACCTCAGGAGAAAAAGGGTGGGCTGGGGATATAGCTCAGTGGAATAAGCGCTTGCCTAGCAAGCGCAGGGTCCTGAGTTCGATCCCCAGTACCGCAAAAAAAAAAAAAAAAAAAAGAGAAAAAGGGTGATTCATTAAAGTTATTTTTTAGTACTGTTAAAAGGTATTGCCTGGGCTGGGGAGCTAGCTCAGTGGTGCAAACGCCTGCCAGGCAAGCACAAAGTCCTGAGTTCAATCCCCAGTACCAAAAAAAAAAAAAAAAGGGATTGCCGTATGGCATTTATCAGAGTGGAGCATCAAGATTAGAATAAACATATATCAAAGAAAAAGTCCAAGAAGAAGAGAAAAATATTGTAGCTACATATAAAATTAGAAAACATGTAGGAAACGGGAGTAGGTACAGAGAAAAATAATCATTTTCAAAAACCACTTATTTTCATAAAACAAAGTTTTAGATTAATTAAAGTTCAGGCTCTTAGTCAAAAATCTTCATGATTATGTAACCATTTCCCCTTCTGAAATCCATTATGTTTAATATTGAAATGGGCATGTAGCTCGGGGCTGGTATCACTAAGCAGCTGTGAAAACACTGTTTTTTCCTAGGTCCTCTGGACCCCTCAAGTGCTGCCCAATGGTGTCCAGTTTTACCGCGTCAGCCCAGATGGTGAGGAAGGCTACCCCGGGGAGCTGAGAGTCTGGGTGACGTACACCCTGGATGCTGGGGAGCTCATGGTCAACTACAGAGCACAGGCCAGTCAGGCCACGCCGGTTAATCTGACGAACCATTCTTATTTCAACCTGGGAGGCCAGGTAAGTGAGCTTGCTGCTTCTCCCCTCTGTAGCTTCGTAGAGTAAGTAACCAGGAGGTGTGGCTGGGGAGACCAACCAGCGTGCACTTCCTGTGGCAATGGGGTCACCCCCATGAAGGTGGAAAGCACTCAGCAGAGCACCTGGCTCATAGTAGGTGCTCAATACAAAGACGTCATCATTTGAGATAGATGAACATATTGTCCTGCCAAGAGAAGTATCTTTCCCACATGCTTCAGACAAGTCTTTCACTATTTCAAGAACTCTCTTGCACATCCAGTTGCCACATGTGCTTACATTTGCTTCCCTTATGATACTGCTCTCCTCCAAACTACCATTAAAAATGTACGCCTTTCATCCCAGCACTCTGCAGGCTGAGGCAGGAGGATTGCTGTGCGTTGAAGGCCAGCCTGGGCTACAAAATGAGTTTGAGGCCAGCCTGACCTGCATAGTGAGACCCTGTCTCAGACCAAAAAAATAAATAAGTAAATGAAAAATAAAGTGCCTCTATGCTTGGATTTTTGGCAATGAGTTTGGCGTCACCATTTAAATATGCTTCCAACGTGTGTGTGTGTGTGTGTGTGTGTGTGTGAGTTCTCACCATGTAGCCTACCAGGTCTTCCTAGGACCTCTGCTGGCCAGCTCTGCCCTGCACCGAACAGTGAAAAGAACCCCAGACTTGGATTCAGAAGGCCTTGGCTTTTTTAGGTTAACAGGCATGTTCTACATTTCATAATATCCTCTTTCCTGGAAAATAAGACCTAGCCAGGAAAAAATCAGCCTTGAGAACTAGAGATCAAGTTTGTTTTTTTTTTGGCAGTACTGGGGATTGAACTCAGGACCTTGTGCTTGCTAGGCAGGTACTTATTCCACTGAGCTATATCCCCAGCCCCCTAAAGGGTTCTCTGGCAAAGTTGTTTTTTTTTTTTTGAGAACTAGAGATCAAAAATGCCAACCCCAGTCAGCCTGTCCTTCCTGCCTGACCTGCCGTCACTGTCCTGTTCTGCACGGTGGCTGCTCTGTAAGGCAGGTAAGGTGAGGATGAGCTGATTGGGGCTGGCATTTTTTGATCTTTAGTTCTCAAGGCTGATTCTTTTCCAGCTAGGTCTTATTTTCGGAGAAACATGGTAGCTACCTATTATGTATCAGCCACTGTTAGAAGCTCTTTAGAAAGCTGTTGGTAAAGATTGAAATCCACCAGCGTAGGGGTGAGCCCCAGGAGGAAGGCCCTTAAAAAGTCCACCTTAGGGTGATATGGAGCCACTGACAGCCCCTGAGTCAAACCCCTTAACCGCCTCATTCTCTCCCAGTGGGGGCATTTTTGGCTTGTTGAGGGATCCTGGTCACTTAAGCCAGAATAAAAAGCTCAGCCAAGCCCTGTGGATGTATCTATTACTTCCTCCTTGTCTGAGAACTCGTCACTGTCCACTGATTCGCTTTGGCAGAGTTTCTGTAAGAGGGTGTTTGCAGCCAGCCCACAGCTTACATTTTTGTCCTTTCTAAGGAGTTTGCTGCTGCTCTGCTGATTTTTTTTTTTTCTCTGTAATGTTTCTCAAATGGCAGAGCTAAATGGTTCTTATGTAATTTCCAAAGTTCACTCTTTAAAAATAAGAACGATGGCCTTTTGTTTGCTTGTTCATATCTTCAGGAACATCTACCATCCTGGAGATTTTTCAAAACAAACCAAAAGCCAGAATCAAAACGGAACAGCTCACCAGAAGAGGGTCAGCTTTTTAAAATAAATTCAGAAGAAATGATAAAAAGAGAACAAAATTTTAATTGTTTTATGTTGGTCGTAAATTATGGTGACTTTTCTCTGTTTTCCGCAGTTTTGTGTATTTAGGGACAACCTATTTTATAATAATCTAAAGGAGCAGGTTCAGAAATAGAGAAATTATGTATGACGTGTTCCACCTGCCAGTGTGCTGCGATGGAGACGGCAGTGTTCTTCCAGACCTACGGAAGTGCTGGGTATTTCTGGATCTCTTCCCAGAGACTGAATCATTTCCTAGATCTCAGGCTTCACTCAGAAAGGTGGTCAGTACGAACACCCTACACACACTGTTTCTTTGGTTTTAAGACAAGGTCTCAGTACATAGTTCAGGCTGGTGTCAAATTCACTATGTAGCCCAGGCTGGCTTCAAAGTCACAGCGACCCTCCTTCCTCAGCCTTCTGAGTGCTGAGATTACAAGCCCTGTGCTCTTAATAAGTGCGTCTCAGATCCACAGGCACCACCTTCAAGGTTGAGGGCATCCGCCTTGGGAGTTGCTTGCAAGGGTGGGTGGATGCTCATAGGCCCAGGTCAAGGGTGCTGCATCTCCAGAGCCTACCCTGGGAAGCAGTATTATATGCCTCACGCCCTCTCCAGGGAAATAGCTCGAAGCTTGGTATTTGAAGCAGTTAGCTCATCTTCCTTCACCTTTTTGTTTTCTAAACTTAAACAGTATTTCTGTTCTACTTTGGGGCCCAAGAATTGGCCCATCACTTCTAACTTCAAGTGTCGGAGGCCTGGGAGGCAGCTGGGAGAGACCTGTGTTTCACAGCGCATGGAGAAAGTCTGTAGGGCGCAGTGCTTTTTTTTTGGTTTGTTTTGTTTTCCTGTACCCTCCTATGCCTAATCTGAAACCCCAAGAATGTGTTTTTTTTTAATCTGAAACATTACCTATGGAGCCGTGGAAGCAAATCCGGGGGTAACGTGAGAGGAACGCGGTGACAGTGGCTCTGCTCTGACTGGGTGGAGCGCGTCACCAGGGACCCGGGCTCGTCCATTTCCATCCTACTTCCTCAGCGTCTCAGGTTTGTCCCCTTGTGGTCGCTGAATGGTTGTGACAGCCCCAGGAGTTACTGCCGTATATGGTCATCTCCAGAGACAAAAAGGGACCGATTCCTTTTTCACATCTCTAATGCACCTCCCTGTTTTAGAACACAGAAAAGCTTTTTTAGAAGCTCCCAGCAGACCCAAAGTATGACTCTCACCCTGCCTAACCTAACGGCCACCAAGGGCAAGATTGTCCAGCCGGCCACCTGCCTTTCTTCTGCCCTCTTTTTAAAAAATGTTATAATAAAAATATTTTTAAAGAGAAGTTTTGTTATTTATATCCATGATACTATATATTTTGTATATTCCTCCCGACAATTCTTCACTCATTAAAAAAGACAAAAAAAGCGGGAAGGAGGCCTCAGGTTGGCCTCCTGGAATTGAGCGCAGTACAGCTTGTGCTCTGGGAATGGGGGATGAGTCCCCGCCCCTGACTTTATGGCCTACCATAGCATAAACAAGCAAGTCAGTTTCTGCCAGGGGAAAGGGAACATGTTGGAAGCGTTGCTGTGGCTTCTGTGTAGTGAGTGACCAGCCGGGTCTGTGCCTTCCTGCTAGCCTCAGTGATAGTGGTAGTCACAGTGCACATGAAGGTGTTTAAGGCCCCATGCGAGTCGTAATGGCTTTGTAAAGTCACGTCATAAACCGGTAGCAGCTAAGTGGAGTTAACCAAAATTAATATTGAACGCAGAGATAGGCCTCAAGGTGCATTTGTGAAGCAGCATATCTTGCCAAGTTTCCACTAGCCTTGAAAGGACATGAATCCGGCAGGGCTGTTCTACCCCAGCGCACTGTTGTACTTTCCCAGGCCAGGAGAAGCACAGAGTGAAGCATGCTTCTCTTCTACCCAGGAAGGCCCCTGCAGCCTGGTGACCGGTGCCCGATAGACCCTTCAGCCCTGCTCCCTGCTTCTTCCTGCCATCTCAGACGCACCAGTTAATTTGAGTTTTGATGTGCAATTTTCATGCTAACTCATTCTCTTCCTGCCTTAGTTCCTTTTGGTTGTTTGTTTTTTTTATTTTTATTTTTATTTTTGGCGGTACTGGGGATCGAACTCAGGACCCTGCGCCTGCTAGGCAGGCGCTTATTCCACTGAGCTATATCCCCAGCCCGTGTTTGTTTTTTTGAGATAGGGTTTTGCTATGTAGTTCAACCTGGCCCTGACCTCATTATATTGCCCAGATTGGCCTCCAACTCACAGTGATCTTCCTGCCTCAGCCTCCTTAATGCTGGGATAACAGGTGTGCACCACCATGCCTGGGCCTAGTTCTTAACAAAATAAGCCAGGTGTGGTGGTACATGCCTGTAATCCCAGTACTCCAGAGCCCAGCCTGAACTACACAGCAAGGCAGTGTCTCAAGAAAACCAAACAGAACAAAACAAAACAGAACAGAACAAAACAGAAAAAGGATATAAGCAATTATGAGACACTTAAGAAAAAACTCACAGGTCCATTTCTAAGAGAAAGGATAAATTGTGATATAATCATACAGTAGAATACTCCTCAACAATGAAAGGACCAAATTATTGATCAGGTAACAAGGGTGATCTCATGTTATGTGGGAGATGCGAGGCACAAGAGCATATCTACTGTAAGAGTCCATGTTTGTGAAGTTCTAGAGAAAGGAAAACTAATCTCTAGCAACAGAAATCAGTGTTCTGGAGCCGAGCGTGGTGGCACACGCCTGTAATCTGAGCACTTGGGAGGCTGAGGCAGGAGGATCATTGCAAGTTCAAGGCCAGCCTGGCTACAAACTGAGCTCAAGATCAGCCTGACCTGCCTAGAAAGACCCTGTCTCAAAAAGACCAAAAAAGACCAAAAAAGAAAAAAAAAAAAAATCAGTGTTCTGATAATAAATAGATATGCTCTTTTTTTGTTGTTCTTTTTCTTTTATACTTTAAAAAAGAAAAAACAATAAATAGATATGTATCTTTGTTAAAGAGTGAGTAGATGCAGACACCTGAGAAAGCAGTGCAGGCCTGGACAGAGGCTAGGCCACAAGTCCAGAGCGTGACCACCTGCAGTCTTACCCCACCGATGGTGTTAAAGAGGCTGCATCTCTCGCGTCTTACTTGTACACAGGAAGGACAGAGGAGTCTTAGGGGAGTCTTTAGCTCTACCTGGGCCGTAGGCCAAACCCTCCATGTTAGGACTGAGGACGTAGCTCGGTGGTGCACTTGCCTGGCATGTGCAATGCCCTGGGTTTGGTCCCCAGCCCTGCAAACAAACAAACAACACAGGCAAGCCAGGCACGTGGGTGCACGCCTGTAATCCCAGCTACTTGAGAGGCTGAGGCAGGAGGATTTCAAGTTCAAGGCCAGCCTGGGCAACCTAACAACCTTGTTTCAAAATTAGAAATAAATGAAAGACATACTGGAGATTAGCTCAGTGTGAAGGCCCTGAGTTCAATCCATGCTATCACAAAACAAAGCAGAACTCCATGTTGAGCCAAGTATTGAAGAGTTCCAAAATCTTTTCCCTCACTTCTGCTTTCCTCAGTCCCAGAAGCCTCTGTGGTGGCAGAAAGGACAGCCACACAGCAGAAATGCTGTCATCCTGAGCTGCACTAGGCAAGGGCACAGGCCCCTCCCATTTTGGACCTGCCCTTCCAGGTCTGAGCAGCAGCTAAGGGGATGGGGGGAGCAGGTAGAGGAGAACCGCGGTCTTGGCCTCATCTCCCAACCCCTCCAGCCCCTGCCCAGCACATACCCCTGGGAGGCTACGAGGGAATCACCTCAGCAGCAGAGCCTCATGGGAGTACAATTAAACCAGTTTCTGTCATATGTACTAGAATCTCACAGTCTCTAAATCTTGGCCTTTCTTCTCAGAGTGGCTCCATCTGAATGAGTGGCCCAAGTCCTTCTGACTACACGATCCGTGTCCCGCCAGCCTGCAGCTCTCTGCCTGGTTCCCTGCCTGGAGCCAGGCAGCGGGGCAGTTTTGCTTTGCTTGGAGTTTCCTAGCCCCGGCACTATTGAAATTTTGGGCCAGATCATTCTTTGTTGCAGCAAGGGGTGGGCGTGTCCTGGGCACCAGCAGCATCCTGCTAGCTACAGGTACATCGCCACCTGTGGACACGATCATTTGTGTCTGCAGACACTGCCAAGTGTCCCCTGAAGGGCAGACTCACCCCCAGCCAAGAACCCTGCAGGGAACCTCCTTGGTCTCTCCTTGTACCCCTGAGAGAAACAGCGGTGGGTATGAGAAAAATAAAGACAAGAGCTGGGTCAGGTGGAGTGACCTCTTGCTTGATGGGAAGAGGACTGACCTCAACAGTAGGGGTGTTTATTTATACTCTTGCAAAGTTAGCATCAGGAGAGGTAATGTTGCCTAGTAACTAAGACTGTAATTGTCCTGCAGGATGCTTTTTTTCTATACTGAGGTGGCTTGACTGCTTGAGGCTCTCTGGCTGTGTCCTGCCCTCACACTTACGACCAGTAACCCGCTCCAGCGGCTCCCAACAGAACCCCTGGTTTAGCTAATTTTTGAGCATTTGTTAATCGAAAGCCCTCTCTTGATTTCTCTATCCCATCTTCCCTGTGAAGCTTTAAAATATTACTAAATGTTACTTTACAATGTTACTATTTCAAATGTCTCTACTAATGTACTAAATGTTACTTATTTTAAAAAATAAGCTTTTGTATTAGAAATACACATGTATAAAGTGCTTGTCCACTTGCAAACAACACAACATCCCCTTACCAGGCTCCTAATAAGAACTGAGGAGGAAGTGGGGACATCATTACCTCACTTTCGCACTAAAAGAAATGAGATTCCAGGAGGCCTTGTGACCTTCCCGGGCCACACAGAAAGAACTGGGACAGTGACAGCCTTCCGGCGCTGAGCCCACTTCCTGCCTGAGCCTGTGACGTCTGCAGAAGCATGTACAGGTCTCACTCTCGGGCCGCTTCATGTGGCCAGTGGGGTCCTCTTGAGTGGGAGCTGGGACAGACAGGGATGACAGCTGGCCCCCCCCGGGGATCCTGCACACTGTGCCTGGTGAACCCCACCTTTGTATTGCAAGTAGCTGACTCTTACTGCTCCATTTCCCTGGTTTGTGAGGGAATAGCAGAACCACCTTCTCAGAGAAGCCAGGGGCCAAAAGATTGAACCCTGCTGGTCCCCCTGACTCTTCAGTTTCATATTCCACTTACAGAAGAAAATGTTCAGGGAAGGTCACACGTTGGAAGCTTCTTCCAGATTTGTCAGTAGCTCTTTGGAGCTTCTGTCCGCCTACATTTAAATGGTGGTATGTAATCATCACCATTGGTCAGTACAAATTTCTAAAGTTCTGATCAATGATGAAAACATTTTTGCAAGAGAATTTATATAAAGCAAATATGTAAAATAATAGTAAGCACTTCTTTCCCCTTTTGATTGCCTCCCAGGGCTCCCCAAATATATATGACCATGAAGTCACCATAGAAGCAGATACGTTCTTACCTGTGGATGAGACTCTGATTCCTACAGGTAGGTGAATTTAAACTTTTTGTGCAGTGTGGGGTCCTGGGTTGGACTGCAAGCCCAAGAAAGAACCATAGTGGGGAAACTGATGAAATTTTTGTGTTTTTTTTTTTTTGGGTACCAGGAACCAAACTCAGGACCCTGTGCTTGCCAGGAAGGTGCTTGTGCCACTGAGCTATATCCTGAACCCTAAAATCTTACTAAAAACTATAGTTAATAGAATTAGACGGGTGTCAATTTCCTGGTTTTGATATTTGTACCCTATTTATATAAGTTGTTAACATTAAGGAAAGCTGAGTGAAAGAAATACAGACATGTACTTTTTATATATATATATTTTTTTGAGACAAGGTTTCACTATGCAGTTCAGGCTGGCCTTGAGCTCACTTTGTAGGCCAGGCTGGTCTCAAACTCCCAAGGATCCTCCTGCCTCAGCCTCCTGCATGCTGGGATTACAGGTGTGTGCCATCACACCTGGCTACACTGTATTATTTAGGGATAATGCAAGAACAACGTGTGCACATGCTCAGTGCAGACCCAGTCGCCTCCACCAATAATTTAGCTCCGTGGTTTGTTAAACCCGAGGAGACAGAATCCAAAAGTAAAAGGGACAACTCTTATTTCAGTAAAAAACTTCTTTAAAAATAAAGTAGGATGATGAGGAACAGAGACAGACTACATTTATCAAAAAAAAAAAAACAAAAAACTACCCATTTGTTTGTTTGAGACAGGGTTTCACTGTGTAGTTCAGGCTGGCCTTGAGCTCACTTTGTAGCCCGCACTGGCCTTGAACTCACTGTGATCCTCCTGCCTCAGCCTGCCAAGTGCTGGGATTATAGGTGTGCGCCACCACGCCTGGCCTCTGAACTACCATTTTTTTTTTTTTTTTAAATTTTAAAGACAAAG